>JAJPUD010011254.1:13416-55695 GCA_023553655.1 Myrmecobius fasciatus | reverse complement strand
GGGGGGGAAGGCATAAAGTGTAAGAGGTAGGGTCGGGAGCATTTATAAAGAACTTTAATGCTAGAGATTTTATATTTGATCCTACTGGAGGCAAAGCTAAGACGCCAGAATGGTAGGAAGCAGGACAAAAAGTTCCCTTCTACAAAACCTCTCCAAACACTCCTAGAAAATGCACCCAAGAGAATCCTGATGGGGAAATCCAAAAAAAAAAAAAAAAAAAAAAAAAAAAAAAAAAAAAAAAAGCTACAATGAGTCATATAGCTCCTGGCACATAGTAAGCACTTAATAAATGCTTATCGACTGAGGGATTATCCAGACCAGTTTGGCACAAGGAGACAGACAGGGACATCTGTGGGCTGGGTCTAGGTCAGACTAGTAGCATAGCAGGGCACTCCAGCATCCAGGGTCCAGTATACAGCAGGGCAGGAACCCAGACCACCAGAAAACCTTTAATTCTGCTGCTCTGAGAAAACAGGCCTTTCCAATTAGCTGATTAAGACATCCATTCTTGCCAGACCCATTTCAGGTCAAGAACTTAATGAATTCAGATCAGGGAGTCTTCAATCAGACTTTGCCCTGGGAACACTGAAAACTTGAAAGTTTCCAGCCTGTCTGAGATTCCCCCAGAACATTTAATACCCTCAAGAAAGCAGCAACAGGATCAGCCCAAATCTTCCCTTCATAAATGCTACAGAGCCCAATCCAAGTCAGGAAATAAGCTGGAAAAATGGGTAAATGACAAAAGAATCCCCCTATAATGAGCAATTAATTAGGGAAGCAAGGACACTCAAGGAAACTCGGAAGGAAAGGATAACTCCGAAATTCTATACAATTTGACTCAGAAACAAACACAGCCTGAGAACAAACTCAAACAGAATTACTGGAAGAAATAAGAAGTTTAAAAAAGAGTTAAAAATACATTTACAAATGGAATTAAAACACTTCAAAGGAAATTGGAAAAGAAATGAAAGATATGAAAGAATTTGGAAGAGAATTAATAGCTTGGCATAAGAGGTACAAAACCTTACTCAAGCAACAAACTCCACAAAAATTCAAAAGGACCAAATAGAAGCCAATGACTCCATAAGGCAATGAGAAATAATGTAACAAGTCAAAAAGCTAAAATATAGAAGAAATTGTAAGATATTCATAGCAAAGACAATCAATCTGGAAAAAAAAGCAAAGAGAAAAAAATGTAAGAATAATTAGATTATATGGAAAAAAAACTCTAGGCATCATATTAAAAGAAAATTATTCACATTTCTTAGAAAAAAAAGGGTCAAAATTTGGAACACAAGGTTTTGCAAAGGTGAATGTTGAAAACTATTTTTGCATGGTATTTGGAAAAATAAAATACTACTAAAAAGGGTCAAGTAGAAATAGAATCTATCAGTCATTTCCTGAAAGAAATCCAAAATGAAAATTCCCAGGACATCATGGGCAAAATTCAAAATTTATATTGCAAGCAGGCAAAGAACAAGAATTCAGATAACAAGTAGCCACAGTAGGAATCACATATTATTTAGCACTCCACTCTAAAGAAGAGAATTTGAAATAAGATATTCCAAAAGGAAAAGAATATGAAAAAATTAGAGATGCTGAGAAACTTAAAGGTTCAAAATCAGGAATGAAGGAAAACATAAAAAAATAAATATGAATGAAAGATGGATAAACCACTTCCATTCAAATATGAGATGTGTTCCCTTTGATCCCACTGATCTATCATTAAAGTTCAGAGACAATCCAATTAGAGAAGGGCTTGGGAATGGGTTCAGTTATGTTTTGACAATCATAAAGGGGGAAAATGGAAAAAGAAAGGAAACGAAATACAGTGGAAAGGAAGAAAAAGGAAAGTTAAAGAAAATTCTCTCACGCAATGAGTGCACAAGTAGACATCTATATAAATGAGGAGGGATGGAAGGGAAGATGCTGATATTTGAATCACATTCTTATCTGAACTGATTCTTAAAAAGGAAAGCACATATACAAACACACACACACACACACACACGATTAAAGAAATACATTTCAATCAACAGTGAAATAGAAAAGAAAAAGGAGAAGGGAAGGGGGAATTAGAGGGAGAAGAGATTAAGGTAAGGATTAGTCTAAAGCAAATCAAACTCTAAGGCTGTGCAAAAATACTTACAGCTCTTTTTAAGGTGGCAAAGAAAGAGAATTAGAGGGGGCACCCATAAATTGGGGAGTGGATAAATAAGTTGTGATATATAAATATGATGGAATACTATTGTGTTAAGCTCATCAACATAATAACCAATCAAGATTCAAGAAACTAAAAAAGAAACTGGCTTCCTACCTCCTGATAAAGAGATGAAGGACTTGTTAAGAATGAGATATAGGATATGGCCAATGTGGGAAAAGGTTTTGATTATATGTGTGAATAATGACTTTTGTTTTACTTGTATTTTCAATGGGTAGGTTTGGAGTAGGAGAATTAGAAAGCAAATCTTAGATGATAAAAATATGTGTATAAAACATATTTACAAATATACGTATACAAAACATTTTAAAACATATACATGTTTCTAATATATATAAATATATAATACATTAAAACATATACATGTGTGTGTGTGTTTTAATATATATCAACTAAGATTCACTTAGTATTCTAATCAATACAATGAGCAACCATAATTCCTGGTGAAATATGCTATTGCTCACCTCCTGATAGATATGGAATCAGAGAACATGTTGAGTGAGACATACACACACACACACACACACACACACATTGTGGGGAGAGAAGGATAATTTTTGAAAGTAAATAAATTTTAATTTAAAAAATTATAAAAGAGAAAAGAATAGCCAAACTGGGAGAGTTATCCTGGAGATGAAGGGGAGTCACTGGATTTTGTTGAGTGGGGCATGGGGGAGGATGATATGTCAGACCTGTACTTTGAGAAGCTCACTGACAATGAAAGGAGGATGACCCGGAGTGAGGAAAATCTTGCATCCAGGAAGGCAACTGTAAAGCGGAACAGATCTGCCAGGGTAGACAGGATGGAATGACACCACTTGGGTTCGTTTGGGGGTTTACAAGAAGGGCTACCTCTTCCTGTGAGACAGGAGTGAAGGGCAGTATAGTTTCAGAAGGCATCTTATGATAAAAGACAATGATAAGGGATAAATGGGAGTTCTCAGAGAATGGACTCAATTTTTTCCAGTGAATGAGGAGGCAAGGTTCTCATCTGAGATGGGGGGGGGGGGGGAGAGACAACTGAGAAAGCCTCAAAGTGAATGATGGTGGTAGGGAATACCTGGAAGTGGCAATGGGGAAGCAAAAAGAATCCCAGTTCCCCCACCTCAGGGAGTGAGTGAAAGCACAACAAGGGCTAGAGTGAATGAGCTGTAAGATGTGTCATCAGGAAGGAGCTCCAGCTTGGTAAGAGCCAGAAAATGGAAGGAGAAGGAAAGGAAAAGAGTCCGTATGAAAGCCAGTGTGTTACTTATGGAGCAGAGGCAGTACAGAGAGCAGAGGGGAAGGCGGGGGGCAACTGTAGGGGAGGGGATTAAGGAGGGAGGTTTGGGGATGGGGACTGGGTTAGGACCAAGGGCGTGAGTTGGGCAGGGAGAGAAAGAACAGCCTCAGCTTCAGAATTACCGAGGTGGGAAGGGGATAACCCGGGCAGAGTTTGTTAATCATTCAGAATTCAGTTCTGATAGGTTACCTACATCCCTAGCAATCTTCAGTGGCTGTCTTCTCAGTGTCAGGAAGTTAGGAGTTAGAGAGGAATTGTCAACAGTGTCTCCCTCGTGAAATTATTTTGAAGATACTTGGTATTGACTTACTCATCCACATGCCCTCCAATAGACCATAAGACCCTTGAGTGCAAGGATTACTCTATTTTTGCCTTTGTCTCCAAATCTCCCAGCATATGTGCATAGTATAATAAAACATGTTTGGTGAATTGAATCTAAAACTAAAAAAATAAATAAATAAATAAAATAAAACTGAAGGGGCTGGCGTGAATGACTTCTAAGGGCCCTTTCAGGTCCAAATCTTTAGTTAGATGAAGTTAAGAGACTGCAGACCCATCTAATTTCCAAATGGCACAAAGTTGTTGGAAATAGCTCACACGTTGGTTGGTCCAGAGTCAAAATCTCAAAATCTCTCAGGTTGGAAATAGTGAGCTGAAGCTAACAATATTAAGGGTAATAGCTAAATGGAAGATCCCAGCTAGAAGAATCGGCCATTTGGCTGAGCCTCTTTCAGCCCTCAAATCTAAGCTGCAAGTCTAAGGTTAAGGCACAGTACTTTTCAATGTGAAGGGTCTTTACTTTCCTGGGGAGCTAATCAATATAAAGGACTATTTGGCTGGGGTGTGTTTCCTATAGAAGCAGCACGGCCGTGAATACAATGCCGAGGAGTTCTGACATGCAGAAGCTATCTGACTGGGCAGACCAAGCACAAAACTCCCAAGTGGGGCCAGAACAGATAAAAATGCAACACAGAGATGTTTCACAAATAAATAAAATTGTTCGTGGACCATTCTTCTAATCTCTACATAAAGAGACGCTTCCAGGGGGAAGGATTCATACATGGTTCAATGAGTTGGGGGGTCCAGGACAGGGAAATGGGAGCAGGAGGAGGAACAAATAGGGGCCAGGGCCGGGCTTGGCTGGAAGGGAAAGGAAGAACACATAGGGGACAGACACATGGGGGCTAGACTTGGGCACGGAGAGGAGTTGACAGGTGACCCACAGGGACCAGGGAAAGGCACTCGGTAACTAAGAACCAAGAACCAAGGGATGGAAGGCAAGACCAAGAGTGCAAACATGCAGACAACTAGGTAGGACAAAGGTCTCTTTCAGCATTGCAGGTCTCAAGCCAATCCCCATTTCTATTTTTATTTAGGTTTTTGAGGGGTACAAAAATTGCAAGAAAACTGAAAAGTAATCTGGCAGAAATTAAGTATTCATCAATATCTGACACTAACACACATGAGTATGGATATAAACATATAAAAATAAATTTCAAATGGATATGACAGTCAATATTAAAAGGGACATAATAAATAAATTAGAGGAGCAAGGAAGAAACCAAGGACCACATCTATGGATAAGGAGAAAGCTCACAACTTAAACAGAGATAGAAAGGATCATCAGAGATGAATTATACAATTTGATTATATAAGATTTTAAAGTTTTGATACAAATAAAGGTAAAATTAGAAAGAAAACATTTAACAAGAGAAAAAACTACTCATATCTAAGAAACAAGGAAATTTATAAGACTAAGAATCATGTCCCAAAAGATAAGTTGTCAAAGATAGCACAGTGGATAGAGTACCTGAAATCAAGAAAGCCTGATTTCAAATCTAGACAAAGATACTAGATGTGTGACCCTGAGAAAGTCACTTAATGGAACTGGGGAGTTTTAAAATATGGGCAAGAATTTCATGAGTGTTAGGTGGCATAGTGAAAACTCCAAATGAGGTCACTGGGAGTCAGACACAACTAAACAACAGTAACACAAATTGTTCAAAAGAAGAAATCCAAGATATCAATAACCATATGAAAAAGATGCTTCTAATCACAAATAATTAGAGAAATTAAAGCAGTTCTGAAGTTCTACCTCAAACATACCGAAATCGCAAAAATCCAAAAAAGGAAAATTACAAATGTTGGAAGAACCATGAAAATGAAAACTGGTGCAGTCCTTTTGAAAATCCCTAATATCACTAAACTGTGCTTAACTTTTGGCCTAGTAATACTACTACTCTATATATCCCCAGAAGATCAGAAAAAGAAGCAAAGGATTCATATGTACAAAAATATTTTTTAAAACTATTCATAGTAGTCTCAAACTAGAAACTAACAGCTAATAGATAGCACTTATACCTTAATGAATACAAAGTATTTTGCCTATGTTAAACAATTTGATACTTTACTAAACTAAGGGAATGCCCATGTACTGGTAAATGGCTATACAAATTATGGTATATACATGTAATGGACTATTGTGCCATAAGAAACACAAAGTTTCAGATTAAAATAGGAAGATCTGTATGTAGTGAAGCAGTGAACAGAATTAGGAAAATAATTTATACAATGACAAAATTATAAAGAAAAATAATTTTGAAAGGTTTTAAGATTCTGATCCATGTAATGATAAATCACAAGTCAAGAGGACTGAAGATGAAATATGCTGTTTCAGACCCAGCCAATGTAGGGATTTGTTTTGCTGGACTGTAAATCTGTTACAATTTTCTTTTCACTTTTTATTTTAATTGTTCAATTAGGCAGAGAGACTAGGGGAGGAAAATAATACTTTTAAAAATAAATAAAAATTTTGAAATAAGAAATCCTAGATCCAGCCTATTCCTATTTATGTTTCTTTGTAAGTTCTTCGAACTTAATGCATTTTCTGTGGTGGAAAAAATACAAAACTCTTCCATGTCTGATTTTCAAAAAAAAAGATTAAATGTAAAGGGGATAAATGCAAAATCTTCCACTTCAGTTTAAAAAAATAAGAGTATAAGTACAAGACAGAGGAGGTCTAGTTTGAAAGCAATTGATATAAAATATCATTTATATTTTTATAATATATTTAACAATTGATTATCTAGACAAAAGTGTGCCACCATTACACTTTTAAGTCTAATCTGTATTATTTAATTTTCTTTCCATTACTTTCTTAAGTCTATGAATCAATCAGTGGCCATCATGTTGATCAATCAATAAATGAAACAAAAAAAATCAAGCCCTGATTTTATACTGTTTGTCAGTTTTTGATACTGAAAATTTAACAATCAGCTCTAGAGCTGGTTCCAATGACATTAGTATATCTCATAATTAGCTTGGAGTAAGAACCAAAAAATAAATGTGATTTAGGGCTGAATTAGTACACACATGTATAGTGTCTTTTGGTGAGAAGAGATAATCACACTGCATTTTGTCTTGATCAAACTACACTTAAAATAGTATTTTGGACACCATATTAGAAATTAAACAAGTTTTCAAAGAGCTTACAATAGCATGTATATGAGTATATAAATATAGGCTACAACATAATAATTTAAGGGGAAGGGACTCAAGATCATATTAATTGGAATTATTTAGCCTGAAAAAGAACAATCATAAAGAGATAAGGACTGGAAAATGACTGGTCATTCATTTTTCAGTCATGTCTTACTCTATGGCCCCATTTGGGGTTTTCTTTGCAAACATGTTGGACTGGTTTGCCATTTCCTTCTCCAGCTCATTTTTACAGATGAGGGAACTGAGACAGAATTAAGTGTCTTGCCCAAGATCACACAGCTAATAAGTGTCTGAGACAGATTTGAAATCAGAAAGATAATTCTTCTAGACTCTAGGGCCAGCATTCCATCCACTGGATCACCTAGCTGTCCCCAGGAGAATGACAGTAGTTATTTTCAATTATTTGAAAGGTCTTTTCTACACAGAAACTTCATTTAGGGAGGGGACCCTGGTCTCCCCCAGAACTTGCCTCATTCCTCTCTATATAGCATTCACTACTTCCTCTACTATGTTCTAACTCTTCCTCCCTCACTGGCTCCTCCACCTCCTCCTCCCAGAATACTCACTGAAGGGGAATACCCAGGCCAATCTAGTCTTATTTAATGCAGATTGTTCTCTTCCTACTTTTGTCCATCCTCTCCCTACCTTCTTCCAACTTTCTTGTATATGTTTTATTTTCTTCATTAGAATGTATGTTCCTTGAGGACTCTATTTCTTTCAACTTATATCTGTATTTACACAGCTTAGCACAAAGCCTGATACACAGTTAGTGCTTAATAAATGTCGGCTAACTAATTAACACAGATGAGAAATTGGACTTATTCTTTGTTGTTCTAGGGCAGAGGAGGCACTAATTGTTCAAAATTAAAAGCAGAATGATCCCTTGTTACAAATGTTGTAAATGAGATTTATGTTTGGGAATAATGGTTGGTCTAGACAACTTTTGAGAATCCCAACAACTCAGCAAAACATAGAAATTATGTCATGCTTCCTCATCAGTAAATGTAAAAAGTTGAACTAGACAACTTTTTTTTTCCTCTACCTCCTCAGAGTATACTTTGAGTGCATTTTTAAAAAGTATCCATCTTGCAAATTGTTTCACAATCAAAATATACAATTACTTGTACAACAAATGATTTAGAATAAAAACTGAAAAAATAACTTTATAGTTTTCTTACTTCATGAATATCACTGTTTCTTCAGCTACTCTTCTGTGTGAAAAGAAATATTCTTTCTGCCACATTTCATTTTACCACATTATTATCAATTAGGCTTTGTTCCAAACAGACACATCTCATTTTTCTAATATGGAATATATCGTTTCTGCTGCTATTTTGTTTGGTGTTTTAGAGTTAGTTGTCTCCTGGGCACCTGCCTTGCCTGAATCTCTCTGGAATGAGCTTGAAGACATTAATTCTTTTGATTTGGGCTGTAATCACATAGTGTGGCTGGATCATGCTAAGGTCCTTTCCCATTGTACCATTCTGTGAATCTAGAAAGGCAGGGACTGTCTGTTTGAGTCTCTAGAGCTTGCCTAAACCCAGAAGGGTATGTGTGGCATAAGAACTCTTGCTCTATTGATACAGAGAATTCAATTATCTTTCGCATATCAATTTATTTCAGAAATTCAGAACTGAAAAAACCTTTTGAGATCATCTAATCCATCTTGTTTCTGAATCAGAATGCAATCAAACGGTCAAGCAGCTTCTGCTTGAAGAGCCCCCAATGAAAAAACATTGTGAAAAAGTCACTTGGTCAGCTCAAATTTTGTACCTAATAAGATACCACTCAGATTAAATATTTAATGTATGTTTCTGGGAAAAATGTGACAATTCAGGCTAATGTTAGTGAAAATTACTGAAATGTAGTGATAGATCTAAAACTTTTATCTAGCATAATAAAATGGACACTGGAATGGAAATCGTAAGACCTGGGTCTTATAACACTAAGCAACTTCTTTCCCCCAGAAAGAGACAACACTTCTAAATTACCCTGACTGATTCAGGAAAGCACATTAGCTTCCCAGTTCTGCCTAATTATGGTGGACAAACCTCCTGACCTCTTTGAGCCTCTGCTTTTTCATGTGTTCCCACTTTCACCAGCACTGATGACCAGAAAGGATGAGCTCTATGAAGGAAGGAAATAAGGACAGACCGGGAGCCTTTTCATCACGGCCCATCAATCTCAGTTATCCAAGCTTCCTTCCGGGCCGGCTATCTTTCTGCACTGCAATCTCCAACTAAAGCAAATGCATCCAGAAAGGAAAGATGTCGGCCTCCAACTCCATCTTTTACTTCTCATCAAAGGGGATGTGCCCCGAAGGAGCCTACGCCGTATCAGGACACCCAGAGAGGGGCTTGTCATGGACCCAAATCTACTTGATTCTTCCAGAATGTCAGAGGGGTTGAGGTGGGGAAAAGAAGTGGGGAACAGAGTGGAACAATAGAGATCCAATTAGGAAAAGCAATAGTAGAATGGATGGCCGGGGGTCTCAGGGTCCTTCTGGTGCTCTGAAATTAATCAGATTATCTATCTCCCACTTCCCCATCACACTTAAGAAAGCCTGACTCTCATCAGAAAGAATCAGACTTTTTACTGAAGCAGCTACTGAGGTACAGGGAGTGCCAGGCTTGGAGTCTGGCCTCAGACACCAGTTGTGTGACCCCTCTGTTTGCCATCTGTAAAATAGGGATCATAATAACACTTACCTCCCATGATTACCTAGAGCATCAAATGAGATAATAATTGTAAAGCACTTAGCATAGTACCTGTTTACTATTATTATTAATAATTCACTTAGGCAGTAGGGAGGCTAGATCACCTAGCCTGGAATAAAAAAAGTCCCAAGTTCCCATCCAAACTCAGATATTTAGTAGCTGTGTGACCCTAAGCAAGTCATATAATCTCTGTCTGCCTTCAGTTTCCACAACTGTAAAATGGGGAGAATAACAGCAACTACATCACTGGGTTATTGTGAGAATCCAATGAGTTAATATTTATAAGCGCTTTGCACAGAGCCTGCCACAAAGGAGCCGCTTAACAAATGCTTATTCACTTCCTTTCTTCCTCCTCCTCCTTCTCTCCCATATCATACTGAGCACATAGTCCTGCCAAAGGCACCCAAGGAAGGCATGAAGGGGGATACAGGATGATATGGGGACTTCAAAGCACCTTAGTTATGGGAAGGACTGCCTGAAATCCACACCCCACCTTTATTTGTGATCTGGGAGATGTAGCTCAAGTACTCAAAGGTCAGGGACTCCGTGGAAGGTCAAGTTCAGAATGAGTGGGGCAGTCCCACCATTCTCTGTGCTGGTCAGGACCCAGCAAGAGTATAAATGGGAGCCACCCTGGCTCAAATGAAAAAGCAAATAAGGGAAGATCACCAGAATGGTGAGGGTCTTAGATAAAAATCATATAAAAATACTAGCAAGAAAATCTGGTGTGTTTAACATGGAGAAGATGAAGTAAAGTCCAGAAAGGTGGGCTCCAGCCAGATTAAGAAACACTTCAAATGCCAAATGGAGGAGGCCTGAATGTTCTCTTAAAAAAAAAGAGAGAGAGAGAGAGAGAGGATTGGAGCAGCTAGGTGATGCAGTGGATAAAGCACTGGCCCTGATGTCAGGAGGACGGGAGTTCAAATTTGACCTCAGACATTTAACACTTTGTAGCTGTGTGACCCTGGGTAAGTCACTTAACCCCAATTGCCTCAGCAAAAAATAAAAACAAAACCAAAAAAAAGAGAGGATCCATTGAAGTTTCTTTAGAAGTAACAATCAGACTTGTGCCTTAGAAATAGCAAGGGATTTTAGGCCAACCTTTTATCCCTTCTAGAAAAATAGTCTCCAGAATGGACAACAATAGAAAAAATAATGAAGAGAAGATAAGTAGTAGGTGTCAGAAAAAGAAGAAAGGCCGGATTAGCATCTCAGCTCTGCTATTTACTACCTCTGAGACACCAGGTGAGTCACTTCATTTGTCTGAATCCCAAGTGTCTCCTTTATAAAACAAGTTAGATTTGATGATCTCTCAGGTCTCTTCTAGCTCTAAATCTGCAACCCTCTGAAATGGTCTTTGAGTTATCCATTTTCTTAAATGATGAGCTTCATGACCCCCAAGCTAGCATGGCAGACAGTCCCCCACCAGACTACTCAAATTTATGAATATCCAGTCTTACACTGAAAATCTGGCTTCAGACGAGGCCTGAAATGTCAACAGTCTTTGTCCCAATGACCTCATGAGGCCTTCCTGAAAAACCTCTATTAATACAAATATGTTCAAGTGGGTCTCAAGTGGAGGCTGAGCAAGAACTCCTCCCCCACTGCCAGCATTCACAGTGTGTTGACATTTGTAAACAAAGCAGGAATGGTCCAAGTGAATTGCTCTGGAATGACCAGCAGCTCCAACAAAGCAGGAGGCTTCCTGAGAGTCCCGTGGCAGTGACCGGATCACCCAGGGCTGCCTCCCTGGCAGCCCTCTCAGGTGGTAGTGGCTCTAGCGTCCCTCGCTCCAGCAAGCTGGACAGAGCCTCATGCTCCACATGAGCCTGGCTCACACTTTCAATGGATGAAAGAAGCGGCCCTAGCTCCTGCCTCGTCCCATAATAATTAAAAAACTGTGCAGCTCTAGTTCCAAAGTACTACTTAGGGAAAACCGATCGTCAAGCTGCAGCCCCAATATGAAGAAATTCAGTAGAAGAGGATAATTTTCTAAAAAATCCTAAGTGAATAAAACTAGTGTTATAAGTACAAACTACATGTTTGACTGTCCTGCTCTTTATGTTAGAATTATAAGACTAATGCTGTATATACAAAGCATTCTAGATTGTACAAAAAAAAAAAAAGATTCACTCTTTTCCACCAGGTCAAGAAGACCTACAAGAAAGAGTTAAATAAAAAAAAAAAAAAGGAAAGAGTTAAATGTAACCCAGGGGAGGGAGGTGGGTGTGGATAGTAATTATGATACCTTATATTTATGTTCAGTACAAACTACAGACTTGACTCTCATGTTCTTTATGTTAGAATTATAAGGCTAATGCTGTATATACAATATATTCTGGATTATATAAAAAAACCCTAAGATTTACTCTTTCTTTTCCACGAAGTCAAAAAAACCTATAAGAAAGAGTTAAATGTAACCCAGGGGAGGGAGTTGGGTGTGGATAGTAATTATGATACCTTATATTTATGTCCAGTTATTTCTAGCCTGAAGCTTGTTTTTTCTTCCTATGGTTCTCTCTGAAGAGTCAGATTGTTTGACAGATGTGGTTCCTAGACCCTCCTACAACAGGCAAGTCTATGTTCTATGTTACCACATCTCCTAGAAGTGAGGACAGGGGCAGGGATTTTTTTCCTTCCCTCTACACATGGGGAAGCTGAGGCATAAAAAGGCTGAGCCACAAGCACACAGCTAGTAACAGAGGTGAGCCTTTAAATAAGTAAAAATAATTAATATTTATAGAGTGTTTTAAGATGCTTAAAGCTCTTTACAATTCTGTTAGGTAGGCAGCACAAGTCTCCACTTTAAGGCAAACTGAGATTCAGCAAGATTGAGTGGCTTGCTTGGTCTCAGAGCCAGAACTTGGCCTGTTTTTCTTAAACCTAGTTCCAGTCCTTTATTTATCTGAAATATTGCTATGGACAGACAGCTCAGGCCCTGAACTTGAAACCTGACTAGAAAGGACCCACGAGGAGACATTAATGGGCAAATAATTCTATTACAGAGATGACATTACTCAAAAGGAGCTGCCATTCCTTAAACATTTTTAATACTACCATTCCCTCCTAGGTCTGTAAATTTTTTAAAAATATTTTTATCATTATTTCAATATAAAAAATTTCCTTTTTCACTTTATGCATTTAAAAACATTATTCTGAAAGGAGGTCTGAATCTCTAGAAAGAATTATAATTCACCCTAGATAGTGATAGACTAGAGAGAATCATAATTCACCCTAGACTAGTCATATAACCCTGCTTAAGTTCTTTAATTTATTGATGCAGCAATCTACATAGGAAAAGCTAGTAAAAACATGTGGGCTCTTCCTTCTCTCCCCCTTAGTGACAAACCTGGCTTTAAGACACCATGGGGAAGGAGAGAAATGGGGAGACTGATTGGGGAGAGGCTCACTGCCCTGCTGTGTTTGACATGCTGCATATCACAGGGGGACATGCGGTTGGCAAAAGGGGAAAGAGAAAAGACTGGGCGGTCTCCCCTTGCCAGAACAATAGCCTCTTCACAGTCCTGGCATCTGAACTGGCAGCCAGCCACTGGGGAAGAAAAGCTCTCCCTGTCCCTTTAAGGATGCCCTCTGCTCCACAAAGGTCAGAAATGCCAGCTAAGCTTGCCTAGTTTCTGGTTTGGGGCCGCTGCCACAGCCCGGGGGAACTCAGCAGCTCGAGTTCCCCTTGTCTTCCCTCACCTGCTCAAAGGAGATGCTCATCAAGCACTTAGCACGGTGCCCGAAACACACCGTTTGCATGCTGTCTGAATTACAAGCTTCTTGAGGACAGGGACTGTGGTAAACTCTTTTTTTGTCATCTCCAACATTTCGCACAGCACCTGCTTAATAAATGCTTATTATTGGATTACTGGTGGCAAGTGCTACAGTATTCACTCACTGCCAAAAAGTGTTTTCAAGGTGAAAGTTAAGAAGGAATTAGAATAATTAGATACTAGAAAACTAGATGGAACTTTGAGCATCATCTAGTCCCCGATCCACATTTTGTAGCTGAGGAAACCAAGGTTCGGAAAGTTAATAAGTGAATAAGTAGAACCACGCTTTTTAGAACTAAAAAAGGGGGGGGGTTAGAAATGACCCATTTTGAGTGGAACAGAGGGAAAGGAGGAGGAAGATACAGTGCCCTTCCCCTCTGCTAAAATGTGAGTCAACAATTCTACTCTTTCTAATGAGAGGGAGAACCACCAGACTTCACCATCTGCTCTGCAGTCCCTCAGCAGTCAGCTGGGACTATTTATGTAACCTAAGGACCTCTGGGATTTACATCTAAGCCACCATTGAACCCTTCCGACTCCCATCTGCTCTGAAGCTAAATATGCTGTCTCCTCCACTTAAGAGTATGAGCTTCTTGAGAGCAGGAACTGTCTCACATTTTCTCTCTCTATTCCTAACACTATTATATACATATTCAGCACTAAGTAAATGGTTTTTTGTTCATTCATTCGGCTTGACCCCAGAAAGAAGAACTAGGACCAATGATGAGTTAAGATTCAAAAAGAAAAATTGAAAACTGGAGCTGTTGAAAGATGAAATCATTTGCTCAGTGAATTCTGAGTTCCTATCACTGATGGAGACCACAAAAGAATTTTTAAACAAAAGAGTAACACTCCTATAATCTATGCTTAAGGAGGATAAGTCTGGATTGGAGGGAAGACAAAGTGGAAGCTGGACAGCCATTTGTTATGGATGCTGTGGTTGGAAATGATGTTTTAAATAGAGAAAGGGATAGGGACTAGATCTGTTATTTCATTGATAGAAGGAACTCCCAGGTGAGGAAGTACTCTCTACCAAAGCAAGTCAGGACCTTCCCTGCAACTGATAGTTACCTGGAACATTGAGTTAATTTGTGTCTAGAGCATAAGTTAAGGATCTTGTCCATGGTCAGGATGGAGATACCAGATGATTTGAGTTTCCCCTGCCTAGATATATTGAGATTGCTAAGGAAGGGCAATGAAAAGCAGAAGAGATTTAAGAACAGCCCCCTTTTAGAATTTCTACTATAAAGGATCAAGAGGAAGAATCAACAAAGAAAACAAAGAAGGAACAGTGAAACAGATAGGTGCAGAACCAGAAGATGGTGTCTCAGAAATTAAAGCAGAAGAAATTCAATATTATCTATGATATGGAATATTAGGGAGAGATCAAGGAGGATGGAAATTGGGGAGGCAAGGGAAGGAGGCCATTTTATCTAAGAAGACACCATGGCATACTGAATTTTAGCCAGAAGACCTGACTTTATTGACTATGGTTCCCCAATAATCTTTCCTCTTTTATACACAATCTGTCTGTGCTAGACCTAATCTCTGCTGAAAAGAGCAATGGGCTTCCTTCTAATCAGGAGCCCACTGAGAACTGCTCAGTGAAATAAACTCTTTAAAAAAAAAAAAGATCAATGGATTCAGTCAAATAACTTGAGTTCAAATTTAACTGAATGCCTGACCTATATGTAGTAGGTAACTCCTATCTGAACCTCAATTTCCTCATCTGTAAACTGTGGTGATTGGAGTTAAATCTTAAAAGATTTGCCAACCAATAGATCATTTTTTTCAACTTTCTTAATTTCTTTGCCACCTAGATCACATTTTTTTCTCTACCCCTTTCTCTGTATTTCTTCATAAACTTTTTCTTTAAGATGCAACTTAGGTATCATCTTTTTCATGAAGTTTTCTTCCTGATTCCCCCAACTGCAAGGGTCCTCCATGCTGAATTCGATTCTTTTATATATGTTTGTATTTGTTAACTTCATATTTACAAAAATATCCTCAGCAGTTATTTGTCACAATGGTTGTGTTTTTAAAATATGTGTTAATTGGGGCAGCTAGGTGGCACAATGGATAGAGCACCAGCCCTGAAGTCAAGAGTACCTGAGTTCAAATCTGGTCTCAGACACTTAACATTCCCTAGCTGTGTGACTCTGGGCAAGTCACTTAACCCCAATTGCCTCAGCAAAAAAAGAAAAAATAAAATAAAATATGTGTTAATTGATGATAATTATTCCTAATACTTGGTCACACAAGCCTTCTATCTCCTCAATTCTGGTCTAGAACCTCAAAATTCCTCTCCAAAAATAACCTATCTTTGCAGCTCCCCCACACTCTCAATCGCATGACTGCCACAATCACCCATTTTCTCTCACTCAAACATCTTTAATTCCATTCTCTCTACTGGTTTCTTCCCATCTAATTGCAAACATGCTCAGTTCTTCCCAATCCTTAAAAGAAAAAAGCTCTCCCTTGACCTATACACATCCCACCCCATCCCCATCCACTTTATGTTCCTTCATGGCTAATAATATGTAGCTTCAGTCTCTAAGACACTATTGCAACTGCACTCCAAAGATCTCCTAAATCATTAAATCCAGTGGGCATTTTTTTTTCATTTTCTCTTCTCTTGATCTTCCTTCAAGTTTTGCTATTAGCCATATGATTCTCTTTCTGGATGTTGTCCTCCACTGCTTTCAAACCCATCATACCTTCATGGTTCTCTCCTTACTTATGTTCCAGTTGCTTAGTTCTATCTTTTTCAATGGCTCCTCAACCTAATCCCTAAATCAGGATATTCTTCAAGGTTTGTCTCTAGTCTCTCTACTCACTCCCTTGACAATCTCATCAGTTCCAGGAGTTTTCTGTGGGTAATTGCTAAATCTTTATCTTTGACTTCTATCCTCAGCTCTAAGACTACATCTAAAATTGCCTTCAAGAATTCACACAAATAGGATAAGATAATAATAATAATAATAATAATAATAAGATAAATAATGCAAATTATTAAAAGCAAAACCAGGAAACATACATTAAAACACTAAAGAAACTGAACATTTATTATAGCCAATCCTGGCCACCTGGGACAGATGAAACAATTCCCCTTCCCCACTGTGCCAACAAAGAGGTGTCAGAATATGGGTGAATCATACTAATAGACAATTGTACCATGGATCATTTTGGCTTAACTGTTCATCCTTGTTAAGGGATGGTTCTGTAATAGAAGAAATAGGAGAATAGGAGGGATATATATCTTGAAATGACTATGGTATCAATAAAGGCATTAATAAGACATTTTTATAATAAAGTTACCTTGTACATATACTTTCTTTCTAGCACTGTGTATGTTTTTTTTAATTTATGGAATAAATACAACAAGCATTTCCATAACACAGTATAATAAAAAAATTAATATAAAACTGTAAATCTGCTATGTGCAACTTGGTATTCCTTTCAAATATACAAAATTATTATATAAATTTCTCTTTTTTGTCCTTCCTATCCCCCCATCCTGGAGATGACTACTATTAGATACAAATAGGGGTATGTATTTGTACATCTATATGTAAAATTATTCTGTACATAATTCTACTTATCACTTCTTTCTCTGGATGAAGATACTATCTTCATATGTACTATATAGTTAATTTGGGTATTAATATAGTAAAATAACTTATTTACTCAAAATAGCTCTTAATAAAACATTGTTACTGTATACAATATTCTCTTGGTTCTGCTCATTTTCCAACTACATTATTTCATGCATGTCTTTCCATGGTTATCTAAGATCACTGAGTGCGTCATTTCTTAGAGCACAGTACTATTCCATCACAATGCTTTTTTTATGCACATGGAAAAGCCTGAGGAGTCCTTGCATAACAACATAATGTCATGCAAAAAGCAATGTAATGCAGATAATGCCTGAGTGCCGAGGGACACAGTAAAAGTATAATCAGTGTTGGCTGCAGTTATCAGGGAAGAACCGTATTTTCATCTTTTCCAGAAATCCCAGAATTATAGGCTGCTTTATTCCGTCTCATCTCTGAAGCACAAATGAAACTGGATTTCATCCATCCCTCTCAGCCCCTCCCTCCTACCTTCAAAACATGGGCTTCTTAGCCTCTTTAATCTCTTCAAAAAGTATAGAGTAACCATGTAAAAAATATCATCTTTGCTGTTAGGTAGATGACCTTTTAAAGGAAGTTACTTTTGATATAGGTCATTCATTACATAAAACTTAAAACTTAAGTTTTTCTGTTGCATTACAGAGTATGACATTTGAGGATTCTACCTAGAGCCCTTAATGAAATTGTCACTTTATAATTCATAATTGTTCTTAACAGCCTAATAGTAAAATGTAAAAAAATAAAATAAAATTGCCTACAGGAGACTTCCATCTGCATGTCCCACTAGCACCTCAAAATTATGAACCGAACAGCTTATAATTATGTTCCAACCCAATAACTATCTCCCTTCCTCCTCACTGCCATATTTTTGATGGTCATATTGCTCATTTACCTAGTCTGTCATGCTCAAAATAACTTTGAATTCATGTTATATGAAAATTGGCTGAAGGGAACTCGTGATATTTAAGGCTGGAGCAGATTCAAGGAGGAACAAGACAGCTATCATCAAGAACTTGAAAAGATGTCACCAAAAAGAATGATTAAGTTGTTCTGTGTGACCCTAGAGGACAAAACTAGGAACAATGGGTGCATGTGGTAAAAAGGCAGAGAAAGATTTGATATAAGGGAAAACTTCTAACAATTAAAATGACCCCAAAGTGAAATTATTTGCCTAAGTAGGTGGTGAGTTCCCTGTCATAGGAAAACTACAAATAAAGGCTGAATGGTCATTTGTTAGGCAAGTCATAAAAGGGAACCACTTTCAGATTTGGATAGAACTGGACAGTCTCTGAGGTCCCTTCCAACCTTGAGATTCTGTGTGGGAAAACTCTGATCTTATCCTTGATCATTCCTGCTCCCTAATCAGTTGCCAAAGTCACAAGGCTTCTACTTGCAATAACTTTGGCATTTGTTCCCTTCCTTCTAATAGCATGGCAATATAGGTCCTGAAGACTCCAGCAATAATGCCATAACAAAAGGGCCTGGGTTGCATGAACTTATGCTGAGTGAAATCAGCAGAACCAGGAGAACATTATACCCAGCAACAAGACTATACAATGATCAATTTTGATGGTCATGGTTCTCTTCAACAATGATGTGATTCAAACCAGTTGTTCTGCGATGAAGATAGTCATATACATCCAGAGAGAGGCCTGTGGGAACTGAGTGTGCACCACAACACAGTATTTTAACGCTTTCTGTGAATATTTCCATGCATTTTGTTTTCCTTCTTAGGTTGTTTTTTCTTCTTCTCTTTCTAGATCTGATGTTTCTTGTGCAGTAAGATAACTGTATAGATATGTATACATGTATTGTATTTGTCATATAATTTATCCTATTTAGCATGTATTAGATTACCTGTCATCTAGGGGTGGGGGGTGGGGGGAAGGAGGGGAAAAGCTTGGGAAAAAAAAGTTTTTGCAAAAGTCAATGTTGAAAAATCATTCATATGTTTTGTAAATAAAAAGCTTTATATATAAAAAAAGGGACTGGGTCTTTTCACTTTCGTTCTCTTTCCCCCTCTCCATCCATTCTTCCAATCTTCCTTAAACATAGATCCTGCCATGGTACAACTCGGATCAAGTTTTCAGTAACTCTCCACGGCCTACTGAGAGAAGTCCAAAGTATTTAGTCTTACATTCAAGATTTTCCACAATCTGATATCTTATCTATTTGTCCCAGCTACCCTTTATGCTCTTGGTGTACGTCTATATTCTCTTATTATTATGAAATTGGAATATTATCCATCCATGATGCATTATCCTGTGCTTTCCCAATCCTGTGATGCCTAGAGAGATGGAGACTTATAATCCAGACCAGCAAAGAAAAGAGATATTTCCCAAAAATGATTTGTTAGAGAGCTCCCAGACCTAGTCTCATAGATGAAGGCCCGGGATCTCCTGGATATTCTAGCTTCTTAAAAAGAAAAAAAAATCAGAGTGATAGCCTTCTGGGATCAGAAGGGAGAGGTGCTGTATAGCACAACCATCTGGAGAGAAGAGGCCCCAGATATCCATGGATGGGAAGCAAAAGAATAACTATGATATGGAAAGGCAAAAATTTGCCCTGTACCCTTCACTCAGACACGACCTCTCAAATGGAAAGGGGGTTGCTCCTCTAACAACCCCAAATATTTTTCCTTTCTGGAGAGAATCCAAACACTTAATATATTACTATAAAATTGGTGACCTATGTAGGTCCCTGGGGTGAGGGTGAGAATCACTGAAATGAGGGAGAGCCTCTTTAGCAATCCCAAATTATTTTCCTTCTGAAGGAAATACAACAAATTAAGGTAATATTATGAGGCTGGAGTCCAAAAGATTGTAAAATATAAATTACCAGATAATATTATGGCTGGAGTTCAAAAGATTGTAAAGTATAAATTACCAGAAAGAAGGGAATTTTATTAAAGGCTTATGGGTAGTAAGAGTCAGATATTTTTTGTTGTTATGCATTTTTTTAAACAAGGTGAAATTAAGAACAGCCTTATTATTCAATAAAGCACCATTATCTTGCATATCTTGTCCCAGAAACTAGGCTGTTCTACCCATATCTGAGTTTTAGACACGGGCTACATTTGGGAGGTTCCCAGAGAAAACTCTTGGTGGGGGCAGAACTGTCAGAAGCATAATTTTGGCCTAGTTCGCCAAAATTGAACCCAGTACACATAAATTCAGATGGTGCACTTTCTGGGCAGTGTCTACGCCTTTTTGACTAACATTTGTCTAAGGTTTCTCTGCAGTAACATTTCCCATCTACTTGACAAATTCTGGGACCACAAGATAACGCTGAGCTCCTCTAAGAATCTTCACTCATCTCTGGCAGACTTGGGCCTTGTGAGTTCCAGAGAAAGAAGAAGGAATTCATTTCTTTAAGTCATACTTTCTGAGAAAGGGTGGTTGAACCGAGTTTACATGGTAGTTCTATACCCTTTACTCAGGATAATAATAGCTTATTCCTTCCTTCACATATTACCTCACTTGATCCTCATAGCAACCTACCTAGTGCTGTACAAAAGGCAATTATCATCCTCATTTCACAGTTGAGGTAAGGAAGTATCAGAGGTTAATAGGAAACTCCTGGAGGGCAGGATTTGTTTTGGTTTCTTTCTTGGTATCTCCCTTCATCCAGAATCATAGTGCCTTACACAAATATTTATTCACCAATAAATATTTGGTGAATTGAATTAAAGGGAGACCTGCTCAAGATCACCTCAATAGTAAATCTGGGAGTCAAAATTTAAGTTCAAGTCTTCTGATTTTCATCCCAAGGCTCTTTGAACTATATTATATCTCTCTGCCAAATTCTCTACTCAAGAGCTCAAGCTGTTGTACAAATAACTTTCCTTATTTTGCAGACTGCGTTTATAATGAGTATTTCTAAGTAGCTCTAAAATGAAAACGAGAAAAGGAAGAGCAAGGAAGAAAAAAAAAAAGAGGCCAGAAAGAGGGAAGGCAAATGGAAGAAAGCAAGCAACCACAATTTCAAATGGCAGGAAAATGCTTGCTTAGCAAGGCCTCAGGACTGACTTTTGGCAACAAGCCCCTCCACCAAATGACCTTCCTTCCTATCTAATGACCTTCATCTCTCATTAAGTCCTATGCACAGGACACTCTGCTCCAGCCTGGCCAACCTACTCATCCACCCGCAAAATGACTTTCTCATTCCTCTGCTTTGGCACAGGATTCTCTCTTTATTTAGACTGACCTCACTTAGCTTCTTGCATCCAGTCCCCCTCCTCCTTCAAAAAAAGCTGATCCCGACTCCATCTTCCTAAAGAACCATCCCAGACTTTGTCCCTTCCATTCTCTTTGCCATTCCCCAGAACTTCACCATTTAGTTCGTACTGATTATTATTCATACTTACAATAACATCCAACATTTATACAGTGTTGTAAGGTCTACACAGAACTTTGCAGACATTATGAACCTTATAAATATTATGATTAACCCCATTTTACAGATTAGGATTTAAATGACATCATATGACTATCAAGTGAAGAAGCAGGATTTTAGTCCAATCTGGCCTGATTCCAAGTACAGCACTGTTTCTACTACACTGGCTCTCATATTTCGATAATACTTGTCCTTTGGAGATTCAGTGTAGCATAACAGAGAGAGCTCCACAATTGGAGTTCAAAGACATGGCTTAAACCTTGGCTCTTTGTACTTTGAGTTGAACCACTTAAAGTCATTCAACATCCTTGATCTTCTGTAAAATGGGGATAACCCCAGCACTCGATGCAAGGTGGTGAGCATTTAAATATCTCATGTAAAGTATTTTGAAGTCATAAAGCACTACATGCAAGTTATTATTCTTCCAATTCCCCTTTTCTCAGCATTTTCTACTTGTTCTCAAGCTGGGAAATGAGGAACTGCCACCGACAGAGAAATTCAGCTATCACCAGTATCATCAGTAGTAATAGTAACAACATTAATACATATGAACTACATAGTGAAATTCTGGGGAACAGCAAAGAGAACAGAATAGACAAATACTCATAAACTAGTTTACAGATTCCCAGGAGCAGAAGCTCAGAGGGAGTCTACTACAATACAACCCAGGAATAGGAAAGCTATAGCCAAAGGATTATGACTTGTCTCATCCCCCACCCTCTCTCTCTCATGTCTCTCTGTCTCTGTCTCACTGTCTGTCTGTCTGTCTCTCTCTTTCTCTCCCTCCCTCCCCCCCGTCTGTCTCTTTCTGCTCTGTGTCTTTCTCTGCCTCTCTGTCTCTGTTTCTCACTCTGTCTCTCCCCTCTCCATAAAAGAACTGAGTATCCCCAATGACATTATTATCCAGCAGGCTAATATTTTATAGATAGGACACCATAGGCCTTCGTTCTTCCCTACCTTTGCCTTTTGGTATTTCTTACCTTTGTGTTTTCCTTAGCACAAAACAATCAAAACTGTGGATAATAATGTCCAACTTGGAAGAACGGACAAAAAAGGAATGGAGTTTGAGGTATACCAGTAGCAAGGCTTAAGTTAAACTTCAAAAATAGGTTGCTGACAGTAAGAGCAATGTGAAAGGTTCAGAATTTCCATCTGTTCTGTGGTAGTTTAAGATGTGATTTTACCTGAAGGGAAGAGCATGAAATAGATCATACCTTAAGCTTTTTTTGCCTTATATACTACATTATGAAAATTCAGGCCTTTGAGATTTATAAAAACGAATATTATAAACTATAATATGTAATAAAATTTTACTTCTATGTAAGCCTTCTTTCCTTCCAAAAATCTTTAGTTCTATTTGCAAGTGAGATGTTGGTGAAAGTCCTTGAATGTTTTTTTTTAGCCACTATGGAAGTACATTATCAAGAGACATTAAAGATTATCTAATCTAATTCCTTCATTTTATACATAAGGAAACTATAAGTTTCATAGAAATGTAATATTAGACCACTGACTAGCTGTGTGATCCTGGACAAGTCAATTAACCCATTTATGCCTCAGTTTCCTCATCTGTAAAATAAAGTTAACAATAGCACCTACTTCCCAGGTTGTTGTCAGGATCAAATGAAATGATGATCATAAATGTGTTTAGCACAGTGTCTGGCACATAGTAAGCATCATCATACAAATGAAGCAATTATTTTGCAGAAATTTACTTTATTGTAACTAGAACCATAGAACTAGAATTAGGGCCTAGGTTACCAAATTCTTTCCACCATTCACATAAAATGAAACAAATAAACAATAAAAAATTGAAGTCCCATAAGAATCTCAAACTCAACAAGTCTATAAAAAACCAAATTTATTATCTTTTCCCAAAAATGTTCTTCTTCTTCTGAGGTAACGATTTCTATCTTTTTTGCTTATATTTGTATTCCTAGTGCTTAGCACGCAGTAAATGCTTCATAAATGCTCTCCTGTGTTCAAAATCATGGTGTTATCTTTACCTATTCCTTCTTAGATCATTGCCCATGTCAATCACCAAGTCCTGTGAATTTTTTCAGCTCCATCCCCCCTCCTCTCTATTGCTATTGTATCAGTACACACACCCTCAGGGAAGGGAAATCAATCAAGACAAAAAGCATTTATTATGGGCCCACTATGTGCCAGATATTGTGCTAAGCCCCAGAGATACAAATAGAAAGAATAAAGTGTTTCCTACTGTCAAGGAGCTAATATTACATAAAATCCTAAGAAACATAGATTTAGACTCAGAAGGGACCCTTAGAGACCTTCAAGCCCAACCTTTCTCATTTAATAAATGAGGAAACCAAAGCTTAGGAAGGTTCTGACTCATCTTAGCTCATGTGTACCATAAAATTTCGTATTGGAAAGGACCACAGATCATCTGATACTGAATTAAACTTTTTTATTGAATTAAACTTACATGACAACATTTTTTTCATAATAACAGCATCTTTTTTGTTGTTGAATTGACCTTGAATATGCTATGACCATCCCAATCTCTGACTAACCTTTCTAGGCAGGAGAAACTCACTACTACAGAAGACAGCCCATTCCATTGTGGGAGAGCTCTATTAGGAAGGACTCTAACACTGAAAAAAAGCTTCTTAGAACCTATTGTTTCTTGTTCTGTTTATGCTCCAGCCAAAGAAATTTTTCATATAACAACCTTTCAAATAACTGAAGGTATTAATCAAGCCCTGCCCTTTCCCTATTCAATCATGTCTTTGCTCCTCCAGGATAAACTTCCTCAATTGTTTCAACGGATCATCATATAACCTGGTTTCAAATCTGGTGCTCGCCAGGACATAATGGTCCTAAAATACAGTGATAAGAGCTAGATTCAATCAGAGGTATGGTCTGACCAGAACAGAATAAAGTGGAACTATCAGCTTCCCTGTTCTTTTATTTGATGCAGCCTAAGACAGCACTAGCTATGTCATACATAGATGCTTCTTAAGAGTAGGAAGGAAGCTCAGAGGTCAAGGTCATGTAGCTCAACCTCTACCCCACAGACTTTTTTTTTTTTTCACTGAGAGGTCAGAGGAGTAACTAGATCACACTTGAACCTGTAGTATCCTAAGAGTCTTAGGTCTTTTCCATTTAAACTTTTGTCTTGCCAGCTTGACACTATAGACAGAACACTGGATATTCCTGGATGATCTTAGCCAAGTTATTGGGCCTCCACTGGTTTTCGGTCTCCTCATCTGTACAATGAGGGGCTGAATCAGAGATCCTCCCACTTCTTGAATTTTGTTTTATTTTGGTTTTTTGAGACCAAATACAGAATTTTCCCTTCATACCTACTAAATTCCTTCTTTCTGTTATCCACAGCATCAGCCCTTCCCACTTTGGAACAGTAAAACTATGCTCTTGCTGCTACCCAGAGCAATTATTTTGCAGAAACTTACTTTATTGTAACTAGAACTATAGAACTAGAATTAGGGCCTAGATTACCAAATTCTTTCCACCAATGAGCATACAATTTTGTAAACAGGACGTATTGTCAGTGGGTTGTTATATCACTGTAAATATAATAGTTGTCTTAAAAGTGTTCAATAGCTGCATCCCAGGGGTGAACTATCACCAAGGAGGCAGACAGGGATACAGATTTATTTTATTTGCTGATGTCAAAAGGAAGCAGACACAGCATAAAGAAGTCCTGCATTAAGGAAATCTGAAGAGGTAAAGAATAGCAAATGTTCCAAAGTCAAGAAATACAAAAAATAAGACAGCCTGAATAAAGATCTTGCATAAAACAAATAAGTACATGGGAAAGGGCAGATTACCACTGAATATCTAAAGGTAACACTATTTGTTACCTAAAATTAGTCATCCAAACCTCAGAGAAGCAAAAAGAAAATTTCCAAAGGGATGGTTATTTGCACCATTGCAGGAGGTAAATTATAAAGGATGTGAGGATACAAGAGCATTGGCTTGGCTGTGGGTAAGGAGGTAAAAGCCAGGATCTGACTCTGGGATTCTAAGGAAGGGCTGACTACCACCCTTCTGAGGAAACCAGACCTAGGAGTCCTGAAGCAGATAAATGACCATGGCATGGGGGTGGGAGGGTGCAGAATAAGGGGACTATTTGGACCACGGACTTATTTTTCTGCTTTGCAACCTTAACAGGTAACATTCTGTTCTTCCCCTCACCTGAAAAAATAGAGCTGCATCCCAAGTTCCAGTGGTTAGGGAGCTGGTCTCGGAGCAGGAAGGCTCAGGCTCAGGTCCAGCTTTGAGCACACTGGACAAGTCACTTAGGTAATCCATGGCTCAAACAACAATAATTAACAGGGAGGCTCTTTATCTCAATAAAATACCAGGATCACAGACTTGGAGTTATAAGGGACTTTGGAGTCTAAACCCATCAGTTTACAGATGAGAAACCCTGAGGTCAACTGAAAGTGAATGGTCACTAGATATTAAATGACCAGAGGCAGGATTTGATCTTAGTACTTCAATTCCTAAAGTAGCATTTTTTTCTCACAGTATTTTACTTCTCACAAGTTCAGTCCTACTTATGTATGTCTGTATACATATACACACATGTACCTATATAAAAACATGGGTATAAACATGTGTACATCTACATACTTATATAAACACGCACATGTATCTATGTATATACATACATACATACTCACAGAAAATCTCACAGTATATACATGCATATGTATATATTATTGTATATATAGACATATTAGCACAACACAGCTTAATAAGTATCTATTCTATTTTATATGTATAATAATTAGTATTTTATGTGTTTTACAAATATTATCTCATTTTTTCCTCAAAACAATCTTAAAAGATATTATTATCTCCATTTAGCAAACAAGGAAACTGAGGCAAAAGATGATTAAGTTCCTTAATGACACAGCTATTAAGTGTCTAAGATTTTAATTCAGGTCTTCCTGGCCCCTAGGAAAATGAGGGGATTCATCTAAGGCAGGGCCAGTGATCCCTGTCAGGTGATCCATGGCTTCCCCCATACCTTGCTGTTTAGAGAAGAGGTCAGAGGATAGTAAGACTTATAAGGAAGCCTATAAGGAAAGGCTAATTAAGGAAACATATTAACCTAGAAAAGACAAGGAGCCCTTATAATAGTCATCAAGAACAAAAAAGATTATTCCACAGAGGTAAATGACCAAACATTCTCAGGCTCCATCAAGAGCAGAAGTAGCAACAATGGCCCATATGCATATCTATATCTATAAAAAGATAGCGATAGAGATATCTATATCTGTATTTGTCTATCTATCTGTATGTACATATCTATCTATCTATCTATAGATATATATAGATATAGACATAGATAGACAGATATACATATACATATATATGGAGAGAGAGAGACATAGATATATACAAATACATATGCATATACATATATATGGAGAGCAAGAGCTACTTGTTCTTTGACACTACCATTCCTAGTTAGGTTCTTAATGCTGTGTCATGTCAATGAAGGAACAAATATTTACTGAACAATTATAGCAAGTGGCAAGTGCTGGGGAAATCACAGAATCCAAAAGCCCCTGCCTTCGAGGAGCTTACAAACTATTGGGAGCCTGCTTCAGGTCAAACTGAGACTTGTAGAAAACCTTCATTAAAAAGGCCGCCGTCTCCCACTGCATCTCCAGTCGTCCTGTTCTATATTTTGCCACTGGACCCAGATGACTCTGCCCCTGACCAGCCTCCCTTCCTTAAATCTAATTCATTTGCAGGTCATGGCCTCCCCTCCCTGAGGTCGTGGTCATTTTTGAGAAGGAAGGATAAAATAAACAACAATAAAACAACCAGCCAGTGCACCGAAGGGCCTCCAGTTATGCAATTCCTCGGGCCTTCAGGACAAAGACTCGTATGATCCTCTGCTGAGTAGGAACCTTTTCTCATCCGAGACTTCAGAAGAGCAAAATCCAAGCAACAGTTCCATAAAGATTTGCATTCTTTACAATTCTGGCCTTTCCAGTCTGGGCCATTTGCATAGATCTCAAAAATAAACTATGACCTTCTTCTAAAGCCTTAGCTAGCAGTGTGAGCCTAGACCAGTCTGCCCATAACAGGGGGCAATGATTCAACTGTATTCTGCGCTAGCAAAAAGAACACACACTATCACTGAATGCTTTTATTACCCCAAGGGAAAACATTCTCTTTGCCATCTCTCAGATAGCTCCTGAAATCCTACCTCCTTTTCTGAGTGATCCAATGAAAGTATGACAGCATCTAAAAAGCAGGTTCTGACAGGACATGTGCTGCCTCTTGGCCATCTTCCCAAACATACCCCAATCATGCTCTGACCCTGCCTCTCCATCCCCAAGTACCAGTGTATGATGCACAAGGCCATCGAGAAGTGAAGGCTACATAATGTTTCTTTTCTGACACTGTATTCTTTTTTTGTCTCTGTATTTCAGTACTGTCCTAGGATCTCAATCCCCTTCTGAAATGATCCTCAACTTTGGGTCTATTTCCTTGGAATGGGGGAGACGCCCAGGCCCAGGCCCACTCTCCTCTGCCTGCCAGTAATCCTCAGGGAGGTGAGGCTAGCCCAAGCAAAGAGGCCATAATCCTGAAGAATGCAAATCTCTGTGGAATCGCTGCTTGGTTTTACCTCTCTGAAGTCTGATGGGAAAAGTGCTTCAGCAAAGCGTTTCTGGAGATATAAGCTCCGTAAGCAAAGGTTTTTTCTCCAGTACTAGCTTTCCTTGTCCTGGAGGCCGGAACTTGGAGCCCCTTCTGAACCTATCTTATGCACAGTTGTGGCTGTTGTGTTAAAAACGACTGACCAAGGTTGTCATTGTTTTTCCTTTCTGGTTCCAGAAATGTGCGATGGAGGGATCCTTCCTTCCTCCCTCTCCCTATCCCATTATGAGCATGCACATGTATCCTCCAACTTATTTTTACTAAAAAGGCTCTGAATTGTCATCTAAACTGAAAACTGACAAAACCTCTCTTTCTCCCCATGGTTTTTGAGTGACTATTATGAGTTAGCTTTGGTCAGCTGCGGCCAGCTCTCTCATCTCCTCCCCTGGCCTCCAGGTGGCCATGAAGGCATGGCGTCCCTCCATCCCTCCGTCCCTCCATCCCTCCATCCTTCCGTCCCTCTATCTCTCCTCCCTTTCTGCTTATTCTTTCCTGATCTTAGGTGAAAGGAGTATCAGAGATGGAGCAAGCCAAATTATAACCTTGTGAGCCTCAAAAAGTTCAAAGATCCGCCAAAGCTCCAACAACTGGACTCAGTAATGCAATCTGCAGTAGCAGTAATCCAGCTCAGTGAAAAACCCCTCAGAAAAAGTCAAATGCTTGACCAGCCCAGCATTAAACTAACCCCACAACTAAGACACTTTGTTTGGTAAGCAAGGGAGCAACTCGTCCAGAGGCCATGCCATACCCAGGAAAGCAGCTTGATGGGGGGATGTTTGACAACAATCACCTTAAATCTGGGTCCACTAGGCCCAGGGATAGGAGAGGAGAGGGGAGTATGATCATAATTTGGGAGGTTACATTTTCATTCTTCCCAGTAAAGATCCCTTTGGAAAAGGTAACTGGCACTAATTGGTTAAATGATAAAAAGGAGATATTAACTATCAATAAATCTAGAGGGAAATACACTGGATTAAGACTCATGAGGAAAAAATACTAGAAAATCACTTGGTTTCTCAGGATTATTCCTCAAACCCTGAGGGGAGCAGGTAATACTCTGGGGACTCAAGCTCTTAATTTGAGTGTAGATTGGAAGAAGGAGCCCCAGAATATTTGCTGCATACTACTTATTTCAGTGACATACAAATTATTCTGGTCTCCTTCCTGACCAGTAGTTATGTGGTCTCCCAAAACACACAGGAGCACACAGAGAGACCCATATACACATATATATACCTCTATTAGGGTGAATTTATTTATTAACATATTTATTAAGGTTACATTTTAGATATACTTTTTTTCTAATATAGCTATAGAGCTATAATGCTTCACTTTTGCCTTTGTTTCGTCTAGTTGGAATACATACTCTTCGGTTGATCTTTTTCATTTAATTTTACTTATTTCTTACTTATTTGGTAAACATCAATAGAAAGTTACCTTGATATTAGAAAAAGGAGAAAGTATAACAATTTTTAACAAGAAAATTTGTTTTTGGAAAAAGTCAGTTTTGTTCAACTGGTTTTTTGAAAAAAGTCTCACAGCTTCTTAGAGTAGCCTATAGGTTCACCAGCCAGTGAGTTGTGGACCATATCAGTATGAAACTTCAATTTACTCCATATCTTGATGCATCAAATGATTCTTAGATCTCTCAATACATCTCTAACCTCTCTCTTGCCCCCCAGCTTTGTATCTCCAACTGTACTGGATATTTTGACCTGGAAATCCCATAGGTATCTAAATTTAGCAAGTTCAAAACTGAACTCATCATCTTTCCCCAAAACTCTCTTCCCTCTTCCTAGCTTCCATATTATTGTCAATGATATCACCATCCTCCCAGTCTCTCAGATTCATACCCCAGGTGGTCAATTCAGATGTGCACGTCTCAATTTCTCCCATCCCCTCCGTCACATCTGACAGTTGCTATATCAGACCATTCCCCATCACAAAATCTCTTATATACAGTCTCTTCTCTCCTCTGACAAAGTCACCATCCTGGAGCAGACTCTCATTCCCTCATGCATGGAAATAACTGTAAATAACTGCAAAATGCTTCTGCTTGGTCTTTCTTCCTCGTATCTTTTCCTCTTCCAGTCCATCCTCTACTCAGCTATAAAAGCACAACTCTAATCATGACATATCCCCAGTGGCTCCCTATCACCTCTAATAAACATAAATTTTTTACTAATATAATATGTTAAATATAAAATTCTCTTTCTAATTTTTAAAGCCCTTTATAACCTGGACCCTTCCTAACTTTCCAGTCTTTTCTTCCTTTCCACATATTCTATGGTCCAGTGACACCGGCCTTTCTGCTGTTAATTTTCACTGGCTATCCCACATGTTCAGAAAGTCCCTCCCTTCACCTCTATCTTCTGGCTTTTCTGTCTTCCTTCAAGTCCTAGTTAAAAATTTACCCTCTGCAAGAAGCCGTTCCCTGACATCCTTAATGCTTGTGCTATCCTATGACATTATCTCCAATGAATCTTGCATATACGTTATCTGTACATAGTGATTTACAGTCTCCCCTTATTACAGTTGAGGCCTGAGGTTATTTTTGCCTTTCTTTGTGTCCTCATCATTTAGCATGTTGCACATTTGACTTGATCCTAGATTATGGTTTAAAAAAAAAAAAAACCTCTTAAAAAACATTTCTGATTCTAGAGATCACAGAGCTAGTCCTGGAAGGACCTCTTGTCATCTAGTCCAACCCCAGATTTTACAGTTTCCAGGGAGATTAGATCACCAACCCAAAATCACACAGGTCATAAGGGGCAGATCTGGAATGCTAATGAAAGGTCCTCTAAATTCAAGTTAATTTTGAAGACACTACAAATACCCACAACACCCACCTCATAGGACTCCTGATAGCATCAAATATTATAAGGTAGGTAAAGCATTTTGTGAGCCTTAAAATAAGGCAGCTAGTGGTGTAGTGGATAGAGAATACCTGATTTCTAACCTAAACTTGGACAATTACTAAATGGGTAATTTTGGGCAAGTCACTTTAACCCCATTTGTCTCAGTTTCCTCAACTGAAAAATGAGTTGGAGAAGAAAATGGCAAATTACAGCAGCATCTTTGCCAAAAAAAAAAAAAAAAACCACCAAACAATCAAAAAAAAAAAAAAAAACCACCAAATGGAATCACAAAGAATCAGCAGAGACTAAAAGGACTGAACAAAAACAAAACCTTAAATTATCATTATTAGTATTGTAATTTTCTTTCCCTTTCCAAAAGTTCCTTGCAGATGATTTCACACAATTAGACTATATATACACTATTTTGTATTGTGTGTGTATGTGTTTTTTTTTCATGTCAGCTCCTTAGCTAGATAATAAACCCCTTAGGGACAAGGGCCGTATCTTCTATTTCTTTGTATCCCCCATGATGTGTACCTAGCTCAATGCCTGGCAGAGTTAGGTGTCTAAGTTAGTAAACAATCTTTGAGGAGCACTGAACTATGGGGTCAGCATCAAAATCTACTCATATCTTAGGCCTTCGATTAGTTCAAATATGACATGACAATGATTTAGAAGGAGGACAATAGTGACAATTCAGCTCTCTGTAATATTTTGGATTTTAATCTGGTTTCTACACAAGTAAACCTTAGGAAAAGTTGGGCTATATGTGGAAAATCCAACCAAAAATGATTTCTCTTGAAAGCCAGGACAAAGAAAAAATTAGGACGTTTTTATATAGGTAGATACTGGCATCAAAAGTCTCCATAACTTTATGATTAATCTATTGGGAGTTCAGAAAGTATGTTTTTTTTCCTTTTTGTACCACTAAAAAGACATTCTTATTTAGTGTGGAATAGAACTCTATAAATCTAGATCGCCTAAAATACGAGGAACTAGGTAAATGAACTTGGTTAAGTTCAATGAATTCAGGTCTTCAGTTTCCTCATCTGCAGATGGGGGTTAGAACAGAAGGATCTCTCAGATCTGTCAATTCTATTAATCTATGGATTCTATATTATCTTTGGGGAGCAAAACTGTTGATTATTTCCTCTCAGACTATCAAAAAGAGAATTCCAATAATGATTTATTTAACACGATCATTTCCAAAATATGTCTCCTTCTCAAGGAAGAACTTTTAAGGGAAAAGAGGGGGTTGTCTTCTTTTCAGAAACTTCACAAGTTACTAGATGCAACCATTTCTCTGAACATAACCTTTACCAAAGAGAATTTGTATCTATGGCTGAAGATTAAATGCTCTAACATTTAAGCAGCCAAAGAAAAATGTAAATGTGTTACCCAAGTACATTTCTGGGAGAAGTTTGTAAATAAGCATAATTTTATTTTTTCAAAGAAAGGTGTCCTCAGTATCCCCAACTAATTAGAAAGATGTGCCAATAAATACCACCATCACCACCATCATTCTCAGTGTCTGCTTCACCAACAACATGGCCTTCCCTTGAACCACTGATAAGGAAACCAGGAGACTGATTAATCTGCCCAATGTTCCTGCAGAGACTCTTTTATTTCTTTCTATTTTTAAAATGGACAGACTAGGGTTAGGGTAGATGGAATTAAAATTCAGGGGTTTTAATCCAATCTCATGCAAAAATTACTAGGGCATACAAAACTTTATTCCCTCTGCATATCATTGTCTATTAAGCAATCTAATATAAAAACCCAGTACTGGAGAGAGAGTATTTAGGCCCCCTCCTCCAAATAGAATTTACCACCAAAAATCATTCTCTAGAAGCAGGAATCATCTCAAAAGCCTTCAGGACTAGAAATCATCAAACTTCCATCTGTTGTCCTGAGGTTTAGAAAGTCCTTCCTTACATCTAACTGAAATCACTTCTGCAATCATTTAAACCCATTCTTTTTTGTGGTTATACTGGAAAACAGTTGAAATAGGAAAACAGCTTGTCATCAGCCTTCATTCCTTCACACTTTGCAAGAAAAATGTACTTAGAAATTGGCCTTTTGTGCCCAATAAAATACAGCTGCTCGTCAAATTTTACTAAATATAAAGGGGAATTAAAAATGAATTACATCACTGTTATGACATGAAGAAGCTGAAACTCCCTATTCCCCCTCATATTATCCAGCTAAATTTTAGTAGTAATATGTCCTCCGAAATACAAACACATATATGTATGCAAACAAACCCAAATCCAACCTTCCTCCCCACATATATTCACTAAATATCCCAGACAGAAGAGGCTTTCTGGACCGCTGCTTCAGAATGCCTGCCCTCCAGAAATGCCTGACTGACCCTACCTCCTGGTTTTCAGGATAGACAATAGTTTCACAGACCTGAGACCAAGATCTAGACTAGAGCTGGAGTTTTTCCACTTTTTGGAGTTTACAGATCTCGCTGATAGTCTGAAGAAACTTATTTCCCCTCTCTTAGAAGTAAATACAGAAAACAAAAAACAGGATTTGCGAAGGAAACTAGGTATAGTGAAATAAAGATGTAATTTTTTTCCCATCCAAATTCAACTGCTCTCCTGAAACCTAATTGGGAGTGCACAGATCCCAGGTTAAGAACACCCTTTTCTAGAAGACTAAGAGACAATGATACTTGCAATAAGCAAGATTCTAATAAGCTTAATATGGTCTTTGGAGGTACAGCCCCATGAAATAGAGAGTTTCTCAGTATCTGAGGCCCTTTGAAGAAATGATCGTAAGAGTAAAGAAGGGAGAAAAAAGCCAAAAGTAGTAAGTATTAAAGAGGCCTGGAAAATTGTTTTTAAAAATCATTGGGAAGCTAAAATCTTTTATAATCTTCAAACATACTTGACCCCTTCCCCTCTAAACCCACCTCACTCTCCCTTCATGACCATGTTTTAAGTAGATTGAAACATCCTTTTTTAAAATCTCTAACATACCTGCCCTAGCCGAAGAAGGAAAGTCATTTTTAATCTCGTAATCCAATCATGTTGTCTAACATAACTTAACATTATTATCATCATCATTCCAAGGAATTTATTAAGTCCGCCACTGAGTGTGGTTCTGTACCAAACAGGGGCTCTCTCTAACAAACTCCTACCTATTCCACAAGGCTCTCTCTCCACCGCCAGCCCTATCTCCCCTCCCCCAAAGGGACCATGGCAGGAGGCTGAAGGTCATCCACAGGATCTGATTAACACCTGAACTCAGGAAGCCGTCAATTTCAGTTCTGGGATCCCACTTCACTTAATTAATTCCATCCTCTCTAGTAGCCAGAGAGTTCCATTCATCAGCACAATTCAGCTAATGAGCGTATCTACAGATGTGTGTTGGAAATGGGGGTGAGGGGAGGAAAAAGGAGCAGGGAGAGATGCAGAAAAGGCACAGTGGGGAAGAGATGTGAGTTCTTAAGAGTCAAATGGCAACAGGGATGAAAATGGAAGAATGAGGTCAACCTCAAGGGGCCTTCATCACCTATGAGAGCTGAAAGTAACTTAGACATGATCTAGTCCATTACTTTATGGAAGAGGAAAATGTGACCCCCCCCAACAGGAAATGGCTTATTCAAGGTCTCTGCCAGGATATGTGTCCCGGCATAATGAGACACCAGGCCACTACTGCATTTCTGCAATGATCCATCCATGGGGAGAAAAGTCCTTACGCAGTCAGAGAGGCACAATTGGTAAAGCTCTACAAAGCTCTGTTCAGCTAGAAAGAGCAAACGTGCCTCAGCTAGGGATCCTGGGTTAACCCTGCCTCCTCCCATCAGAATGCAGCAAGAGGAATTCGGGGCAGACCGGAAGCAGTCCCTGAGGGGCTAACTCAGGCTGAGACCAGCACTCAGAACCAACATGATGTCGCCTTCTAAAACAACCCGGCATTCTCCTGGTCCCAGGTGAGCCAGGACGGCCCCCTTAAGTTGTTCCAGGCCCCCGTTCTCCCTGAGTTTTCCTGGGAGGCCTCTCTCCCATCCCAGAGCTGGGCCCAGGCTGGGCCACCTGAGAACGAAGATCTGGCAGAAAAAGAAAAGATGACGTACAGAGAGTGCTGACGCCGGGAAATGATGGGATGGATCCCCAGTCCTGTGGAGACTGGATTTAGCAAGGACAGCAACAATCAATGGCCGCTTCCCCTCCAATAGACTCGTGGCCCAGTCAGGCTCAGAATGAGAAGGGAGGCCTACTGGTCAGTGCCAATGGCAGCAGCAGTGGGGGCAAGATGCTTCCCAACTAAGCTTCCCTCCTCACTGCAGACAGCTCCTTTTCCTAAACTAAATGTCCTCCTGTCCAGAGACAGAGACCCCTGGAAGAAAGGCCTTAAAGGCTCAGCCCTAAGCCTTAGGGAGTCGGAGGTTCAAAGTTAGCACTGAGTAAGGTAAATGACTCCAGTTCTGAAAATTAACACAAGCCAAGGAAGTGGCTTAGGAATGCCCTGTGGGCACACTGAAGGCAACAAGAAGGGCAGAAGGGGAACATATCCCTGCAGGGAGTGTCTCCCCATTACTTACTCCCCTCATAAAGAAGACACTGTTCTGGTCCTCTAATTCAAGGGGCCCCCAAGCCACTACACCGGCTGCCCTGCAGGGAGAGCCAGAGCCCTCTCCTCAGCTAACAAAGTTTTCCAGGGAAAAGCTGTTCTCTCTCTCTCTCCCAGATAAAAAGCCAACTCACTCACGGATCAGGCCTCTGGGGGTTGGGAAGTGCAGAGAGGGGAAGGAGAAGGTAGATTAAGGCAGGATTTCACTTTTAACAACAGAAAGCAAATAATCCGGGGTTGGCGCTAAGGAAATCACTCTGAAGCAGAGCTACAGACCTCCATTCTGGGAAACCTCCCACCCGGCTGACCTGCTGTGCTGGTGGGCAGGGGGTTGGGGTGTGGTACCACTGGAGGCCCAAGAGTCAGGCGGACAGCGACTCCCCATCATTGGGTGAAACCTCGCATCCCCCCAAAGGAAGCCTTCCTGACCTTCTGTCACTCCTCCACCTTAGAGATGCGGGTGGGGGTGGGGGATAGTGAAGAAGCACACCCAGGCAGAAATTCCCCCAGGAGCTAGGAAAACCTCAGGCGGCCCAGCAGGGTCAAGAGTAGTGAGTCCCAACTGCTCTGCTGTCCTGTACAAAGGACTCGGGTCCCGGGGAAAGTCGTTATCGACACTTTTTTACAACCTCCTCCCCCCAAAAAAGAAAAAGCAGGGCCACTGAGTGACAGCCCCCACCCCACCCTGGCACCCGGTTCGGAAGATGCTGCTAACAAGCACCGCAGTGTTGCAGGGGCTGGGAGGGGGAGGGGGAGGGGAGCCAACTTTGTGGAGTCCATAGCCCCACCTCCCCCCCTCACCCCCTTCTCTCTTAGGTGGGATGGGGCCTGTCTGGACTACGCCTCCAGAGGATGCAGGGATGTTGGGGAGAATGGAGGTGGGGGAGGAAGGAAAAGAGCAGGGGGCCTGGCTTCCCTCCTCAGCTTACCAGGATAGCTTGAATCCTTTCATTAGTACAGTCACGATAATCCGCCGACCATGTCCTTATCGTCCCCCTTCCAGCTCTGGAGGTCCCAGGACATATTGGAAAAAGATGACGGAATCCCGAAAGAACAGAATCTCATGTAATCTGACTTGTGCCAAAAGGGAAAGAGACAGAAAAGCTTCTCCTTCCCCTTCCTCGTCCTTTACCAGCTGGATTCTAGGCTCAGAATCACAGGACAGTTTGTGCAAGCCCAGCCCTACACTGGAGCGCCCTGCTTTCCCTGCTGCTGCTAGTGCCGCCGCCGCCGCCGCCAGCTTCTGCTGAAGATGGGCAATACTGGCAGGCTGCAAAACAAGCTCCGGGAGTTGCTGTCAATGGGGGAGTCCGCGGGCCGGCCACCCACCCAGCCCGCCGCTGCTGCTCAGGAGCAGCCTCGGGACCAGGCAAAGGGGGAGTCAGAAAGGGAAGGAAAGCCTGGCTGAGCAAGCACCTCTCTTCCCCCAGGCAGCAGCTCCCACTGCTCCATATAATCTCCTAATCAATGCAGTACCCAAGCAAAGCAATGCCAGCTACTTCCGCCCATTTAAAGACACAGAACCTGTTTTGTCCCCAGATGGGACAGAGCGCAGGGGAAGGGCAGGGGAGGCAGCGAAAGAGAGGGGCAGAAGGGTCTCGAGTGCAGCTTCTCTTAATCTGGAGTCCCCCGAAGGGTTAACAACTGGCTGGCTGGTGGCCGGCATCCAGCATTGTTGGCACAACTCCTGAAATCAAACAGGGATGAGGAAGGAGGCTGGGTTTGACCTGAAAGGCCTCTTGTGGAGTCCGGAGGCACCTAAGCAAGGCAGTCTGCAGGAGACCCCTCCTCATCCTCTCCCCAGCCAGGGCGGGGCATGCTCCCAACAGTGTCATCCCAAGCAGTCCCCGGGGCACACCCCTAGATTTCTTCTTGGCTGGGAGAAATGCAGCCGGCTCTGGGGAGCAGTGGGGAAACCGCGCTTATGGCCCGGGAGAATTTAGGGGGCTAAAGGCAAAGAAAGCCCTTCGGGGAGGTTTGTGAGAAAGCCCAACGAATATGGAGAAAAAAAGAACAAAGCAGTGGGAAACATAAAAGCACAGTTCTGCAGGAAAGGGAAGATCTCCTTGTACCAACACCTTCCAGGCAAAACCAAATCTTTTTTTCCTGAGGCAATTGGGGTTAAGTGACTTGCCCAGGGTCACTCAGTTAGGAATTGTTAAGTGTCTGAGACCAGATTTGAACTCAGGTCCTCCTGACTTCAGGGCTGGTGCTCTAACCACTGCGCCACCCAGCTGCCCCCAAACCAAATCAATTTTAAGATTACTCATTTCTGCCTAACACATCTCTCAAGTTTGGGTCAGACTATGAAGGAAAAGAAAGTGACCATTCCTCCAGTAAATAGCACCTTCATCAGAATGCAGCCAGGTGGCACAGGGGGCAAAACACCAAATTTGGAATCAAGAAGACCTGAATTCAAATGTATCCACAGACACTTGCTAGTTATGTAACCTTCTGAAGATCATATAACTTCTGCCTGCTTCATTTTCCTAATCTGTGAAATGGAACCCACTTCTCAGGGTGTAGAGGAAAAAATGAGATATTGGTAAAGTGCATTATCAACCTTAAAATGCCATATGAAGGCTATCATCATCATCATCATCATCATCATCATCATCATTACTTTTCCTGAGAACTTGCCAGAAAGCTTCACTGTGTCTGCCCATTATGCACACATCATCTACATCGATGTGAACATACATGGTTTTAATGTTTGCAAAGTGCTTTACATATATTACCTTATTTGATCCTAAGTATATGCAAATGTGAACATAGCTCTCAGGAAAATTTAATTGCTTTCTACAACCCTAACTGAAACATCAGCTGCTCCCTTCCCAGGGCCCAGGGCTGTCTGTCTCCCTCCTCCCCCCTGTTCCTCATCCTGCCCATCCCTCCCATGCCCGCCTCCCCACCTCCCAGCCAAAGCAAGCATTGATTCTGTCTGGCTTTCCTGAGGCTATGGAATTTGTTCCCAAATCAGTGCTGGTGCATAGAATTCCTATGCCAGAGTCCTTCCGCAGGATCCTGGTTCTTTTGGTTTTAGCCAAGGGATGCCCTCAAATCATTTCCAGGCTTTAAAACAAAGTCCTATCTCTGTTTTCAAGTTCTCTAACTGCAGGAACAGACTTCTGTGCACTTAGACTGTAGACAAGCCCACTTTTACCATACTCCCAGGAGACTTCCAGTCAGTTAAGGTTGGGAAGCCATGAATTCTATAGTAGGGAATAAAGAACTTTACTTTTTTATAGATTCAAGGGATTTTCTAGGGTAGGTGTCATGGGATGTCTGAGCAGGCTGATAAAAGCCTTGGACCCCTTCTCAAAGTATTGTCTCTAAATACACAAAGTAAAATGCACAGGATTACAAAGGAAACTTTTTAATGGAAATAGAATTGCCAAAACACATAAAAAATAAATCCGCAGATAACCAGAAATCCTCATTTTACTATCTACCTAGTCCAGCCCCTAGGCAGATCAGAGATCAGAAGTCAAAAGTGATCTAGTCCTACCCCCTCATATGGGGGCTGCTGAGATAACTGAGGCCCAAACTGAGTCAAATTACTTGCCCCTGTTCACACAGTAAACAGAACAAATCGGATTTGAATCTAGGTCCTCTGACTCTAAATTCAACACTCAGATATTTCCCTGAGCCACTTTGCCTTAGCAGAAGCCAATCACAGGATTCACCCTAAAGCACTCCACTTAGATGTGACCATAAAGTCCCTTCGCTGGGACTTTCTTCTGCCTCAGCTCTCCTCTTACTCTGACCAGTTCTGACTTTCCTTCTTCTGAAGCAAGTGCTTCTTCTTCTAAAAATGAGGGGAGTGTCCTGGAGACTACAGCACTTTTCTCTAACTGTAAAATTCTTCAGGCCCAGGGCCTAAAATAAATCAGGAAACAAGCCCCTCCAAAAGTTAATAATAAAGTCTGTCTCTTCTATCAGGTTCCCAGGAGCTAATTTTATAGAATTTTCAAGTTACTTCAACCCCCTCATTTTATAGAGGGGGAAACAGAACCTTAGTGAAGGGAAATAACTTGAGCAAAGTCATTAAGTAGTTATTAAGCATTTATTCAATTCAACTTAATAAAGATTTGTTAAGTCCCTACTAAGTGTCTCGCACAGTGCTAGGAACTAGGGATACTAAAAGAGACAAAAGGCAGTCCCAGTCCTCAGGGGCCTTACAATCTAAAGAGGGAGATCACATGCAAACCAACATATATGAACTAAATTATAAACACGTTAAATGGGAAACAAGGAAGGCACTGGAATTGAGAGGTTGGAGAAGGCTTCTTGTAGGAGGCTGGTTTTAGTTGGAACTTAAGAAAGCCAGGGAGGTCAGTAAGTGAGAGTGAAAAAGGTTTCCTGTGAATGGCAAGATTTTAGGTAAGACATGAAGGAAGACAGGAGGTGGAGATGACCTTTCCAGTCACTAGAAAACAGCAAGGTCTCAGTTTAGGACAGTATTAGGTTGGGGAAAAGGAAACATACCTGAGGGGCATATAGAACAATTTTCTTACCTCAGACTCAGCTTAGTTCTTATTTTATGAAAACAATGTCCTTAATGAAGAACCCTTAGTCCTTACTTAATGAAACCAATATCCTTACTGAAAAACCTAAAGAAAGTTCAGAATCTAGAGGAAGTTTTGCAATATGCAATAGTCCCTTAACACATGGCTGCAGACAGCCACTAAGCCAGCTCTTGGGGAACTCAAAGGTGGAGAGGTTGTCAAGTAGAGAAGAATGATCATTTCTGTTATATTCCCATCGCTAACCTTTGTGGATGAGCAGTCTAGCTTAAAATGATAATTTTTTAACCAATTTTCAATTATTCGGAGGCTAATAATGGAGTTTTTCCTTTTCGTGCTACTGACTTGTTCCTTGGTGTTTCTTGACACTCACAAAAGTGAATCATAAAAGAAAACAAAACTCTTAAAGGAACCTTTAGTTTTTTATGAATAGCTTTAATTTAAAGAAAATGTTGGGGGGAGTTGTGAAGAATTGGTTATGATTGGAGTTATTTTTTTAAAACTTTATTTAATTAATGGAATAAAAAAGCATTTCCATAATCCATAATACAAAAAGATGACTACACATAATATGGAAGTTTTCTCCTTTCCCCCAGTACTAGGGAGATCACCAGGGGTTGGCTAAATTTGCAAGATCAGATCAACCAGAAAGTGTTGCTGCAATTCAAAGATTAATGCTATTCAAATTCTTTCCCCAAATCTTTGTGGATTAGGGTTAAAGATCGGAAACAATGACTGTTTCTGCAGTCACCAAGTCTGAAAGTATAGGCCAGCCAACAGTAACTATGTAGTGCAAATGAAATGACTGAAAAGCACATAGCCATAGCAAAGCGGGGGAGCTGCCAAGAAGCAAGGTAGGTGTGAAAAGATTCCTGCTTTGACCATAGTGGTCCCAGCCTGTAATCCCTGGGAGGCTAAGGGTCAGGTGGACTGCCTAAACTGGGGAGTCAGTCGTCAAGGGCTCATCGAGCTCAACCCAGAAAGCAGGGATACCAGGAAAAGTGGTCCAAGTCAGAAAAGGAGCAGATCAAAGCTCCCCATGTTGGCTAAGAGCTGGATCCCAACAACCAGTGACTGAGGAACTTACAGCCTGATCAAGGGAGAGGGAAAGAGGGGAAGGAGAGAGGAGAGGAGAGGAAGAGAGGGAGAGGAAAGGAAGAAAAAACAGGAGAGGGGAGGAAAGGGATGGGGAAGGGAAAGAGACCCTTATCTTAGAAACTAGAGGGCTTTATTTTTTTTTCAACAAATGCAGGAGAGTGAAGTGTCAAGAGCCACAATGTTGAGTAGACATGAAATTGAACTCAACTTCTTTAATTTTTTTCCCCAACTGTCTGTAAGCCTGCCTTCTAAGGATGCTCTTTATTCTGTTCTCCCTCCATCCCTCCCTTGCAGGCAGGCAAGCTGCAGTAATATGGAGAAGGCTCTGGGCCCCAAGCAGCCTGCAAATCTGGGGCAGGCCAGTGCTGCAGTCACACACTGGGAAATCAAAGCTCGAGGCTCAGGCAGGGGAGACATCAGGCGCTGAGTATGTTATATTTAAGAAGCGCTGTGGAGGTCACAAAGCAGGACTCTCCAGGCCAACCAGAGGCCTTTCTGGGCCAGAATCCTCTTCCTCATCAGCAGAGTCTGTGTGAGGGGATGGTCACCGTAGCGGATGTTCAGGGCTGAGCCTGATCAGGTGCTGCTACATACTTCCTCGAGCTGCCTCCCTCCTCCCTCCCTCTCCCTCCTCCACCCTCTGCCACTATTAGTCACAGGATCTGGGGTGACAGCCTAGGCTCCCAGCATTGGTCTTGCCTTCTGGTCTGTTCATCTGTGTCAGCTCCCAGCTTAGAGCCTCACAGAGCACTCCCACCCCCATGTGCACTCATCCACACATGCTACATACGGGACCTCCAGCCCAACCATCCCCACAAAACTGGTGTAATAGGAAGGCTACTGTCCATGGGGAGGGGGGGAGGAAAAGAGAGACACATAAAGAGAGAGACAGAGAGAAAGATATGGGAGAGAGAGAGAAAGATCGGGAGAAAGAGACAGAGGGAGAGAAGGAAAGAGAGAAAGGAGAGAGAGGAGGAAGGAAGGAAGGAAGGAAGGAAGGAAGGAAGGAAGGAAGGAAGG
>JAJPUD010011254.1:0-13406 GCA_023553655.1 Myrmecobius fasciatus | reverse complement strand
AGGAAGGAAGGAAGGAAGGAAGGAAGGAAGGAAGGAAGGAAGGAAGGTAGGAAGGAAGGAAGGAAGGAAGGAAGGAAGGAAGGAAGGAAGGAAGGAAGGAAGAAAAAAAAGCAAGAGAGAAAGAAGAGAGAGAAGGAGTGGGAGAGAGGGAAAGGGAGGGAGGAAGCGAAAGGTGTCTGTTTGGCCCAAAGAATGATGGCTTCTGTTTCTATAACCCTGGGGGTATACTGACTGTCTCATTTTCTTCCTCCTTCCCCTCACAACCTGTTATACCAGGAATTCTCCCCAAGCAAGTATAAGACAAAGCAAAGTCAAAGGTAGGCTCTACTTAGCCCCCTCATAACCACAATTCCTGTACAAAATACTGCTGGCATGGAGCATACATATGCCCAGTGGCCAGATGGCACTCAGGCAGGGGCACGGCATCCACAGATGGGTGTCTGTATTCATCCTAGAAACAGGACATGTCTGTTTTCCTGTCAGAACTCTAGGAGAACAGGATACATGGGGAGGGGCACTGTGACAAGAGCTACAGGGTAGGGTAGTGGCTGATGGGACAAAGGAATAACCAAAATGTAAAAAGCCTTATTACCTATGACCCTTATTTTCCCTTATACACATCAAAATTTTGTCCAGCCTAACATGACATTTTGCATAGATTAACTGCTTAGGATAAACTTGCTCAATGATCTTCTACTCCTAAATATCTATGTGACCATGGGAAACTCTCCTGTTTCCTCATCGACAAAATGAAGTCTCAAAAACCCTTTACAACTCTGAATACTTTATATCTGCGCTTCTGGGTTCTACAATCCTGAGTGAGTAACTCATTCCACCATCCTACCAGTTCCTCAGACTTAAGTGTCATTTTTTCTTCTCTTTCCCTGATCCCTTATGCCCCCATCTTCTACCTCTATCTACAAAATAAATCCAGCCCGCCTACTCCTCAACTTCCACAGTGACTGCTCTCCCTAGTTCAGGCTTACATGCATTCTCAGACACTCAATAAATATTTATTAAGCACCCTCTAAATGCCAGGCATTGTGCTAAGTACCAGGAAAACAAATAACAGTATAAAATAATCCCTGCCTTCAAGGAGCTCACAGAATAATAGGGAAGACAACATGCAAGGAACTATCTACAAACTATATCCAAAATATATGCTAATATATTTGCTAATATATATATGCTAATTCATCTTTTTGCCTCCAATCTTTTCCTTCTCCAATCCATTTTCAATCAATGCTTGAGTAGCCTTCCTAAAATACCACCATAACTGCATTACTCCACAATCTTATTCAAGAAACATTTGTCAAACATTGAACATTCTAAGCATGGGAGACACAAAGACAAAATAATATCCATTTCAAGGAGTTTACTAATGGGGGGTTGGCCAGGAATGTTACATAGAAAAGTAAATAAAAAGCAGTTTGGAGAAAGAGAAAGGATTAACAACTGTAAAATCTGGTAAATCTTCATAGAGGAGGTAGCCCTTGAGAAGGAACTAGAAGATAGCAAGAGATGAGAGTGGATTCCAGACATAGCAGAATGATTGTGAGTAGTCCAGTTTGGCTGGAAAAAGAATCAGTCATTGCAATGAAATAATGTTAAATAAAGTTGGAAAAGAAGGATGGAGTGAGCCTGTGGAGGGCTCTAGCAGGTTCAGGAATTTGCATTTGATTTGTTGTTGTTCCTATGCAGTTGGGTCCAATTCTTCAGAACCCTATTTGGGGTTTTCTTCACAAAGACACTGGAATATTTTGCCATTTCCTTCTCCAGTTCATTTTACACATGAGGAGGAAGCTGAAGTAAATGGGGTTAAGTGACTTGCCCAGGTCACACATCTGGTAAGTGTCTGAGGCCAGTTTTGAACTTGGGAAGATGAGTATTCCTGATTCCAGGTCTGGAACTCTATCCATGGGGCCACCTAGCTGGACCCCCTGCTGCCATTTTATGGCAGTAGTAATAGGGAGGCACTGAAAGTTTTCAAGCAGACAATGGACAGGGCCAGACATATTCCTTAGCAAGATACTTTTGGCAAGCAACATGGACAATGAATTTGAAAAGAAAGTCCCTGGAATCAGGGAGAGAAAATCATTAGTCTAATGCAGTAGGCAAGGAAAGAAAAGATAAATCTGAGTTAGGGTGGTAGCTAACTGGATGAAGGAAAGAGGGTTGGACATGAGAGAGAACACTGAATCAAGATATGAGGGCTGAGAGAGATGCTGGAATCAGGGATGATTCTGAGGTTACAAAGCTGGGTCACTGGGGAAAGGTAGAGAAAACTTAAAAGAGGGACTGTTTCAGGAAGAAAGTCCCATTTCCTATATGTTGAGTATGGGAAACCAGAAGACATCAAGACAGAGATTTTTAAAAGGCTGTTGACAGTGGAGGACTGGTGTTCAGGAGATAAATCAGGGCTGCTTAGTGAGATCTGAACATCACCTGTATTCATTTAACCACCTGAACCAATGGGAGCTATGAGATCACCAAGCAAGACAATATATAGAAAGTGGGACACAGAACAGAGGTCACCTTCCAGGGCTCACATCTTCTTAGGGGATAGAAGATAGAGAATGAGAAAGAGCAGTTTGACAATATTATGAAAATTATTAATGGAGTAAATTTCCTGTGGAATTCAGGGTGAATAGGAGAGAGGTCTGTAGTAGAAAATTAGCCTCAGCAAGAAGGAAGACCATGTTTTCCACAGAGATGGGTACAAAGGAGGAAAGGACTGATGACATAGAGAAGGCTCTTAGAAATGGAGTGGGAAGGTGAGGTAGCTTGATTTTCTCAGAAAAGTAGGAGGCTATGTCATCTGCTAACAAGCCCAAGATCGAGGAGGTATTGGGGGAGGATTGGGAACATCCACTGTGAGGGTCAACCAGGAACAAAAAGAACTGCCATGTAGCAACAGGAGCCCAGTTGTGAAAGCCAGAGATGAAATTATAGTGAAGTCAGAAAGGATGGTTGGGTAACTTCCTCCAGGGACTGGAAGGAGCAGAAGAGAAGGAGATGGTGGGGGAAGCTAGAGCAGTCAAATGGCAGGAAGGAGAGGAATAAGGGACGCACGCAGAGGACAGCAAAATGTCACACTGCTAACTACAGGGTTCCCTGTTGCCTGGCATTCAAAGCCTCTATAATTGGTTCCAACCTTCATTTTTACAGCTGCCCTGTACATACTCTATGTTCCAGCCAACCTAGATTGCTACTCATTGTCCCCTTGCTCATGCCAAACTCCAAGCTCACAAGAGATTCCTCCCCAACCCGTCAATTTCCATTTATATTTAGGTTCACAACATCACATATTTAATACTAGAAAAACTTGCAGAGCCCATCTAGTCCCATCCCTTCTTGCTGCAGATGAGCAAACTGAGGCCTCCAAAGCTTAAGTGATTAGTCTAAGGTGGAGCTAAGATTCAAAAATGGATCCTTTAGCTAGAAGCCCAGCATTCCATCTGCCTTCTCTTCCTACAAAGGCTAACTCAGATCCAACTTACCCTGTGAAGCCATCCCTGACCCCACCAGGTAAAAGCAACATCCTCCTCCTCCTCAAATTGCTCTTAACATTTTGCTTGCCTTTCCTTTGGCCCATATTTCTGTACATATACCCAGCCTCTATTAAACTAACAGTATGGACCATTTTTAATTTCTGCTTTACCAGCCCTAGTATATTTCCTCATACATAGAAGGCATTTAATAAATAACTATTAAAAGTTTTTTTTTTCTGAACCTGTGATTTTATTAAGGAACTCATTAAGGAACTTCCTTTACCAATGCATAATTAATAACGTTAGTACAATTTATAATTTTATAGAGTTTCCTAGGTTATTGGGAGGTCATACCCAGGGTCATATAATTATCATCACAGACAGAACTTAAACCTAGAGCTTGCTATTTCAGAAGCCCTCTCTTCATCTACTATGCTAAGCTGCCTCTCTGATACATTTTATAGAGTTGCCTAGGTTATTGGGAGGTCATACCCAGGGACATAGAATTATTATCTCAGAGGGCTTAAACCTAGAGCTTCCTGCCTGGAAGCCCTCTCTCCATCTTCTATCCTAAGCTGCCTCTGATTACATTTTATATAATTTTATAAAGTTGCCTAGGTTATTGAGAGGTCAAACCCAGGGTCATACAATTATTACCTGAGATAGGACTTAAACCCTGCCTCTCTCCATCTTCTATGCTGAGCTGCTCTGATTACATTTTATATAATTTTATAAAGTTGCCTAGTTTATTGAGAAGTCATACCCAGGTCATACAATTAATTATTACCACAGACAGGACTTAAACCTAGAGCTTCCTGCCTCAGAAACCCTCTCTCCATCTTCTGTGCTAAGCTGCCTCTCTGATTACATTTTATATAATTTTATAGAGTTGCCTAGGTTATTGAAAAGTCATACCCAGGGCCACACAACTATTATCACAGAGGACTTAAAACCTAGAGCTTCCTGCCTCAGAAGCCCTCTCTCCATCTTGTGTGCTAAGCTGCCTCTCTGATTACATTATGTAAGAGCCAACATTTATCTAGCGCTTTTAATATTTTGGGAAGCATCTTACATACATTAGATCATTTCAGCCTCACAACAACCCAGTGAAGCAGTTACCATCTGCATTTTGTGCTGAGACTCAGAGTAATGCAATGAACGTCCCAGTCACAAGGCGACCGACAATGCTAAGACTGGAATCCAAGTCTCCTTGACCCTAAGCCCAGCACTCTTTCCAATGGCTGCCTCAAGCTCTCATCATTAGGGAGACCATCTGCCAGGAATTTCATTCTCCTCCCATCCTACTCAGCCAAGCCAACACTTGATTTAAAAAGTTCCTGAAACTCCCTCCCCTCCTTTGAAAAGCCTTCCTGAATTGATCAGAAGTGAGCTTGGCAGCTTTCATGTTCCTGCCATATTTGGAAATAAAATTCCCACAGGAACGACGCTCCTCATCCCCTTATCCTTTCCCTACTTTTCTACATGCTCTTAGCCCCATCAGTACACAGGATAACAAGATCTGGAGCTGCCAGGTATATGAGAAATCATCTAATCCAATTTTCTTATTTTTCCAGGTAAACTCTCACTACCTCAATTTCTTTAAGCATTTTGCCCAGGTGTTCTCATTCATCCACACAATGAATCTCTCCTTTTTAGTGTATGTACAAACCACTCTTTTAGGTCTTATTCTATACATTTACAGAGACACAGGGCCTAAGTCAGGTACCCTTCACTTCTCCCTTGGTTGCTTCAATAATGATGATAATACTAGTAATGACAACTACAATGAATATGATAATAACAAGCTAGCATTTATGTAGCCCTTTAAGGTTCACAAAGCATTTTTTAGAACTTATCTCATTTTATCTCCTCCTAGGTAGGTACTATTTTTAATTCCTATTTTTTACAAACAAGGAAACTAAGGCAAGCAGAAAGTTAAATGACTTCAGACCTTAAGTGACTTGTCTACGGTCATATAGCTCAGAAAGCGTCTGAGGCAAGATTTTACTCAGATATTCCTAAATCCAGCACTCAATTCCTTAGATCACCTTGCTACCTCAGCTAATAAAAAGCAATTATTTTATTTACTTATACAAAATGGTCCACAGAATATTAAATTTAAAAGAATAATGGCTAGATAGCAACTTGTCACAGGACTACTTTTTTATAGTTGAACTCACTGTACAAGACAAAAATAAGATGATGGCCTCTAAAATATATAGAGAATTGTCTCATATTTATAAGAATTCAAGCCATTCTCCAATCAATAAATGGTCAAAGGATATGAACAGACAATTTTCAGAGGATGAAATTAAAACTATTTATAGTCATATGAAAAGGTGCTCCAAATCACTATTGATCAGAGAAATGCAAATCAAGACAACCCTGAGATACCACTTCACACCTGTCAGATTGGCTAAAATGACAGGAAAAGTTGATGATGAATGTTGGAGGGGTTGTGGGAGGGCTGGGACACTGATGCATTGTTGGTGGAGCTGTGAACGGATACAGCCATTCTGGAGAACAATTTGGAGCTATGCTCAAAAAGTTATCAAACTGTGCATACCCTTTGACCCAGCAGCATTTCTATTGGGCTTATATCCCAAAGAAATCATAAAGGAAGGAAAAGGCCCCACATGTGCTAGAATGTTTGTGGCAGCTCTTTTTATAGTGGCTAGAAACTGGAAATTGAATAGATGCCCTTCAATTGGAGAGTGGCTAAATAAATTATGGTATATGAATATTATGGAATATTATTGTTCTGTAAGAAATGACCAGCAAGATGATTTCAGAGAGGCCTGGAGAGACTTACATGAACTGATGCTGAGTGAAATGAGCAGAACCAGGAGATCATTATACATGGCAACAACAGTACTATATGACGATCAATTCTGATGGACATGGCTCTCTTCAACAATGAAATGTTTCAAACCACCTCCATTTGTTCACTGAAGAAAGCCATATACACCCAGAGAGAGGGATGCGAAATGTGGACCACAACATAACATTCTCATACTCCTTGATTGATGTTTGCTTACATTGTGTTTCCTTTATCTGATATATCGTTTGTGTAGATACGATTTTTCTTGCACACCAATGATAAGTTTGGAAATATGTATACATATATTTGATTTGCCAATATTTTAACATAATTAACATGTAGTGGATATCCTGCCATCTAGGGGAGGGGTGGGGAGTTGGGGGGAAAAATTTGTAACGGAAAGCTATGTAAGTAAGGGTTATTGTTGAAGAATTACCCACACATATGTTATGCAAATAAAATAAAAATTTAAAAAAAAATAAGATGATGGCAATAATGATAACATAGTAATGTACAAGAAAATTACTTAAAATTCAACATAATATTTAAAAATTTAACACCTATCAGAAATTCACTGTTTTATAAATTAACAAGAAAAATCCCCATATTACAAAAACAGATTCCAAAATAGCCTTGGGGATTCAGCAAGCAATCTGTCCTGGAACTGAATCATGACCTCGGATACAAGAGTTATGCATAATCACATAATAACGATCTATAAAGACAGATGACCAACATTTTTAATAGATGTACCTATACCAGATATTCATGATCTTCAAGTTCCGTGAAATGAGAAACTCTAAAAATACAGAGACTTAACAGAAAAAAACAAAATCACCTGCTAACAGAATTAATCCATATCACCCCCTGGCATCATCCCGTTTGCTGGTGGATACATTTGAAAATGCTTTTGGTGAACCTAGAGAGCTTACATCCCAAATACTTTTACATTGAAGCAAATCAGAAATATCAATACCTGAATGACTGAGCAGGTTTTATAGAGATGATGCTGGACACTACTTTTCAGTCTCCTTTACTGGATCCCTCTCCAGATTAAATGTTTAAATGGTTCTCTGAGTTTTGCCCTAGGTCTTTCCTTTATGAATACTCCTCTTAATGACTTCATCATCTCCCACTGCTTTAATTACTATCTCTTTGCTAAAGATTCTTAAATCTATTTGCCCTGCCCCAATCTCTCTGTTGACCTCTAATCTCTTATCTCCAACTGACTTTCAGACATCTTGAATTAGATATCCAATGTCCCAACACAGAACTCATCATCTCTCTTCCTAAACCCTCCTCCTCTCCTAACTTCTTAGTTCTAAAGCCATTTCTCTTCTAATAACTCTCTATTTATCTGGTATATAATTTATTATTACATACCTTTTTTACTTGTGATCTTTCTCATTAGATTGGAGGTTCCTTGAGGGCAGGGACTAGCTTCCCTCTTTTTATATCCCTAGTGTTTAGCATGGTGCCTGGCACACAGTAGGTGCCTGATAAATGTTTACTGATTAAGTCTAACTGATTGAATTAGATATGTAAATCACATAAATGATTACAATTAATGTAAGGCCTTCTCTAATTGAATCATCAATCAAAACTTTAACTAGATGTAAACTCTTAATCAGTTTGGGAATCATTGAAAGAAATTAGAGGAAGCCACTAGGAAATGTATTGGGGAATAGGGTCCCAACTCTGGGCCTGTGTTCATCACAGCAATCCAATTTGGAGCTAAGCATTCCAGCAGAAGCATCCAGCTACTGACCAGTCCAGGGGTGATCAAAGGCAGTGCTCTGGGAAGAGCACTCTTCCTCCTCCGTTGACCAAAGAATAACTTTGTTAACTTCAAAAGGTAAGAAAATCTGGGCTTCCCATCAGGGTATCAGTAGCAGTGGCCAGCAGCAGAGGTATCTGCCCTGATTAATGTAAGACATACCAAGACAAACAATATACACTGGAGAAAGGCAGCCTACCTGAGCACCAACCCTCAGAGCTCTGCAGAGAACTTCACCTAAGGGGAACTTCCTCTACAAAGGAACAAAAGGAATTCCAATAAAAGGGAGTTCTTTGCCATGTGGGGCATGTGAGCAGCAGTCCTTGCTCATAGACCCCACGTATAGTTGTGGGAGAGTGTGTCCTAGAAACTGTTTCTGTACTACTGTCCCTGTTACATATCTATGAATAAATACCCCTTTCTAAAATTAATTAAAAATAAAAAAGATTAATTAGTTCTAAAAGCCATTAGTTTTGCTAATAACCAATGGGGAGTATACTGGATCAGGCCTCACAAGTAACAGTAAGAGAAACCCTAATTCTAATTTACCCATAGAACTCTGAGGAAAAAAGTATTGAATAGATTCAACCTACCCAATGCTAGAGGAAATTGGGAAAGTAACCCCAGAAGGGGTATTACACAGGCATAAACTAATACACATGAAATGGATTAAAGAGCAGAATGTATTCATTATGTGGGAGAGCTACATAATTCATAATGGCAGCTTGTATTTATATAGCACTTTAAGTCATGCTTAACATATTAGCTCATTTGATTCTCATGCAGCCTTGTGAGGTAGGTTTTACAAGTAACATTATCTCTGTTTTATAAATGCAGAAAGTGAAGGCTCAGAAAAGTTAACTGATTTCTCCTTAGTCACAGAGCATTTGATTCAGAATTCAAACCCAGGTTTCTCTTGACTTCAAATCACTGTTTTTGTTACTAGATAATACTACCTGTTATACAGGTATAAAGAGCAAAAGTAGTAGATAATGCTAGAAACCTAAGAAGACCACTGAGGTTCTTTCTCTCACCAATGGTTTTGTTTAGGGGAGAGAGACATCCATGGTCTAATGTAGTCAAGAATGACCTTTTTGGTCATTCTGGCATATATAGCATATGAGGTTTCCTTTCCTTCAATTCCATAACTGATGAGTATTTCATTTTCATAACTCAGATGAAATGACTGCTAACTAATCACAGTAGAGTATAAGCTTTATTGGCTAAAGTTGGAAATGTAATCTATAGTCTGGACATCAAGAAAACCACAGAATTTAGCATTGGAAAAGACCTAAGACAAAATCTAATACAATTTGTTTAGAGAGGAGGAAACAGTCTCAGAACAAAGAAATGACTTACCTAAAATTTCTTGGTACTGTTCAATGGCTCAAGATCAGAAACTGATATGATTTCCTTAGTGAAAATGGCATTAAAGACACTTTATCATGAACCATGGGACTTTTCCATCTGCCTAGAAGCTAAAGTCTTCCATGTGTTGGCTTGCTCAATAGAATGGGAGTTCCTTGAAAGTAGGAGTGTCTTATTTTTCTATCTATTCACAACATTTAGCACATTACTTTGTACCTAGTAAGTGCTTAGTAAATGCTTTATTTAATGAAGACTTGAGCCATGATTCAAAGCCAGGTCTTCTGGCTTCATCCAGTGCTCTATTATATTATGCTGCATTCTTAGGTTTATATTGAGACTATTCAGGCAATGTCTTTATCAACTAACATCTGGAAGCTAATTCATGGTGTGCAGTGTTCCCTAAAGTCTTAGTGCAGATTTAAGCTTTAATAGCTTAAAATTGCACTAATGTTTTTTTGGGGGGTGCTTATGCAAGTTTGTATAAGCATTTTCTAAAAGTATTCTATGTGGATCTCCTTTGTATCATCATATTCCATATCTAACAGATACTTTTAAAGCTCTGTATCTGTTTAAAAGTCATATTTTACTAAACCATAAACTTTCTGAGGTCAGGTAATGTGTCATTTTCACCTTTATATTTAGTGTTTTGCATACAGTCAATGCTTAACAATTTTTTTAAATGAATTAAATTCCTATTAACAGTATTATTCCCACTGATTAATTTGTCAATACAGAAACACAATATAGACTTTAGTCAAAGTTTTTCATCACACTTTCCTGTGGCAGAAACTTCTTTGACTACATTACAACTGACCAGAATACTTCCTCCTGAAATTGGTAGTATTACCATCATTCAACCGAAACTGCCCTCTTCAAAGTTACCACTTATCTCTGAATTGCCAAATCTGATGGTCTTTTCTCAATCTTCATCCTTTTGAACCTCTCTGCAGCATTTGAAACTACTCTTTACTTGCAGATTGTTGAAACTATTGAAATCTTTTCCTCTTGACTATTCTCCCCACTCTGAGTTTTTGTTACATTTATTTCTCTTTTATTTCTTATCTCTTTTATCTTACCATGGTAAGATGTCATCTTAGATAAAATCTACATATCATCTCATCACTGGAGTACATCTTCTCAGTGTCTTTTGTGAGATCTTCATTAACTACTGAACATTAACTCTTTATTCTATATGGCAGTCTTATTTGGTCTCATCGACTAATATGGATTCAATAATCAACTCTATGAAAACGATTCCCAGATAAATTTATCCAGCCCTAGAGCTCCAGACTCATATCATCAATTGCCTACTGGGCACTTAGAACTAGAAGTCCCATCACTACCTTTTCCTTCCAACTCCTTCTTTCTTTCAAATTTCCCTATTGCCATCAAAATTGCCACCATCTTCCCAGCCACCTAGGTTCACCACCTTAGAGTCATTTTCCACTCATCACTCTCCCTCATCCAAAATATAACTAAATAAGACAAGTGTGCTGCAATATAAAGTGCTCTGCAAACTTTAAAGCACTATATAATTGTTATCTATTATTACTATTATTATCCTGATTATCAGAAATTCTATACCAAACCCAAATATCAAGTGGAAATCCATAAGTTAACACATAATGAGATAAATAAACCTAGAGGCACACTACACTGACACAATCCTGAGAACACAACATTCCATTGTGGCAGGACACCCCATGCCAACTATTGTCTCAGATGGGTCAAGTACAGTCTGGCACAGAAACAAAGACCTGGACTTGATGACCACACGAGATTCCTTCCAGTTTTCAGATATGATGAAACAGCAAGCACTTAACTAATGATTGTTGAATTGCATTGAATTCTCCAGTCCAGTTAGCAATCTTCTGATCAGTAACTAAGTATCTACAGTGAATCAATCCCTTTCACATCTTGAGAATTAGGGTTATGGCGCCTCCATGATCTGGAAAATCCAAGTAAAAATTTTGGTCCTTCCCACCAAAGAAGAGGTCTGATTTCTTTCTTTTTCTTTTATGGAGTGTTTACATTGCCTCGCTGTAAAATTTGGGTTAAGGTTCTGTGTTGTCTACTGGCCCTTTCCTGTTGTCTGCAGTTTCAGCAAAACTTCCAAACATTGCCATTTAATGTTTTATGTCATCTAGTTGTAGAAGGGATGATTGTATTTTTATCTTAGGGATCTACAAGCCAACATTATCAGTGCTGTGATGCACACTAACCAGAGAGTTTCCTAAAGGGAAATATAATAAAGCATAAAACATACTTTTAGTATGCTAAAAATTTATATACCAAGTTATATTACATGCCAGAATACTAGGGATGTCCATTAAACCATCCAAACACAATGACAAGGAGCCAGTCTTTGACACACATGGAGATCCCAAGTCAGTTTTCAGGGGCTGGGTCATTCCTTCCAAAATCAGAGTTCTCCCAGGCTAATCTACCACTCAAAAGAAAAACTGAATTATATTTATTTTGTTTATACTTTTTGTGTGTATGTTATTTCCCCTTGAAAGAATATAAGTTCCTTGAGCCCAGGCTCTGTTTCAATTCTAACTGTATGTTCAGCATCAAACACAATAACATATGTCACACAATGGACACTTGATGAATGCTTGTAGTGGCAGTGGAAGTATTTGCTGAAGCCTAACCAGAACTTTTTCCAACTTAGGAGAATCTTACTTGATAGATACACTAGTGATGTTAGAAATTCAAAGGATGGTCTCTAGGGGGAAATAGAACAGGAACTAGAAGAATTTTTCTACATTCTGACACAAATGAATGGCATTATAACACTATGCATATGACACACAAATGAATTGCATATTAGTTTTGATTCAATAGCTCAGGTGGTTTTATATGGGCCATGCAAATTATATGTAAATTAACCACAGCTCATTTTATAGTCAATCACTCAAGCATTCTCTATATAAGGGTTGCATAATGCCACACAGATATAGAACCAGCTACCCAATACTTCTCTTCTAAAGGAAATGATTAAGAAAGAAATGCAGGGGGCCGAAGTGAGACATGCTTGACTGCTCAATTAGATTCAGTTTCTTTAGTGAGGCCCTGAAAGACAAAAGGAACTTGAACCCAAAGCCCAACTTTATATCTAGTGCAATAATCAGCAATCCAGGCTAAGGGATGGGGAATGCCTTAGAAAGAGGAGTTTGTTTCTCTTTCTTTCTAAAAGAAAATACAAACAACTAATCCTAACCATTTGTAAAACAAATGCAAAAATTCCCTCAAACCACATGTTCCCCTAATGAATCCAACCATCACTGTCACCCCCTGCCAGTGACAGCTTGTAGATGACAAATCATTTGCCATGGGAAAAGTGAGAAAGTCAGCAGGTCTACAAAAGGTGGGTCCTGGCAAAGATGTACAAAGCACTAGAAGCAGCGTAAGTGTTGAAGCCAGACAGCAAACTGCTTGCAGCAAATTGTTTTGAAGCAAAATGTACTTGTGAATGCGTCCTCCTAAAGCTACCACTAAAAATACTGACAGGATTTTACACATAGTAGGAACTTAGTAAATATTATAAGAAAAGAAGGAGAAAAGAAAGAAGCAAAGTCCTCTCTCACCCTGCTCCAGAATTCCTTTTTCTAAAGAGCAGAGGGCTTTGCAATCTGGAGTTCTCTCATCATCCTAATAGGAAATATGTGACATTAGTAGGATTTTACAAATTGTGAGACAAAGTTCAAAGCATCTAAGATTACACAGCATGTGGTAGAGAGGACAGGAAGGAGCACAGAACTCTTTCACTGTACACAGTCCCACCTGGTGTGCTGGTTTATGTACCTCCCACATACTGTTCTTCCTCCTTCTCTTTCTTCTTCCTCTCTCTCTCTCTGTCTCTCCCTCTGTTTCTGTCTCTCCCTCTCCCCCGTCCCCCACACAATCTAACCTGTTCCAGAAATCTGAACTGCACCTCTGGAAAAAA
>JAJPUD010011253.1:41762-55695 GCA_023553655.1 Myrmecobius fasciatus | reverse complement strand
TTTTTTGTTTTTGTTTGACTGATTCTTCAAGTCTTAGTGAGTCATTCACTTGCATTTGTTCAATTCTTATTTTTAAAGTGTTGTTTTCTTCAGTTACCTTTTTAAGCTCCTTTTGTAACTGGCCATTTTGTTCATTGCACTCTTTTTCCACTTCACTAATTTTATTTTTTAATAAATTGGTGTCTTTTTCATATCTCTTTTGCAGGGCATCATATTCTTCTTGCAAGATACTGCATCCTTCTTGCACTGATTTCAGTTTATTTTCCCATTTATCTTCCAGCTCTCTTTTGAGGTTCTTTATGCAATCTTCCAGAATTTTGGAAAAGGGGACCAGTGATGGTCCTTGCTGTTTTTTTTTCTGGATTTTTGTCTAAAGAAACCTCTGGATCTGAGGTCGTTTCTTTGCCTTGATAAAAGCTGTCTATGGTGAGAGCTCTCTTTTGCTTGTTCATCATTTTTTTTTAGACAGCGTGGATATCTCTTTAAGGTGGGGGAAAAAAAAAAAAAAAACGCGGTTGAAGACGCTTTGCCCTGGGGCACTTCGGCGAGTTGACTTAAGGTGCTGGGCCGGTGGGGGCTAGGACTAAGTCGGTATTAGTCCTTAAACAAGGCAAGTCTGCCAGAACACCTGCCCCCAATCAGGGCAGAGTGTCCCGAGTGCCTCAGATATACTCTAGGTGTTTGGAATTTGGAGTTTGGAGTTTGGAATTTCTGCCACAATGAGTTGAGGCGAGTCCCACCCTCACTTCCGGCCTGCGCAGGGGTCATCTGTTTATCTCTCTGTCCGAGTCCGACTAACCTGATATGAAGTTATCCAGAGAGCTGTGCCCAAATATTTCTGAGTTCGTTGACTTGAAGATCAGTTCAGAGGCTTATTTTATTGTTGATTTGAGAGAAGATTAGAGGAGAGGCAGAAAGTCACCTTTTCACTCTGCCATTTTGGCTCCGCCCCCCCTCTTAAGTCTTTTTTAAAATATTTCCTAATACATTTTAATCTTGAAGCCTGTACTTAAGACTGTTGAAGCTTCTTGCAACCTGCTGGCATGATTTTGACACCCCTGTGCTTAAACATAATTTAAGGCAATGGAGCAGTGATAAAATTCAAATAATGGCATAATTTTTTTAAGATACAGAATATGAAGTCAGTAGTACAGTTTACTAAGTGGAATCCTAAAATCCTGAAAAATTAATTTACTATCAGATGCACTTTCAGCACAGAAGAATTTTTTTTTTTTTTTTTTTTTTACTAAATTCAGGCAGCAGGTACAAAAATAGTCTATAATACATAGAGTACAGGGCTTGAAGTCAGCAAGTGATAGTTTTAAATCTGCTCTTGAACATTTGCTAGATGTGCAATCCTTTTTTAAAAAATTGAATTTTGTTTTTCTGCTAGTACATGTCAAGAAATTTTTTAACATTCATTTTAACAAGATTTTGCATTCAGAATTTTTCTCCCTACCTTCCCTCTTCAAAATTTGGAAGGCAATTTGATGTAGTATAAACTATATAATTTTATATATTTACTACAGTGTAAAACATTTCCATATGTGAAAGAATAAACAGCTGTGAAAGAATGAACAGATCAAAAGAAAAAATATATAAGATTAAAATGAAAAAAAATATTTCTATCTGCATTCTGAACCATCACTTCTTTATTAAATTATGAATAGTATTTCCTTCATAAATCCATTGTTTACTCTTGGCTCATTGTATTACTGAGAATATCTGAGTCAATCACAGATGAAAACCACACAGTATTGCTGATACTGTGTATAATATTTTTCTGTTTCTACTTATTTTATTTTGCAGCAGTTTTACAAGTGTTTCCTGATTTTTCTAAAATCTGCCTGTTTATTGTTTCTTATGATATAATGGTGGATAGGCTTTCTGTTAATTTTTTAATTGAAATGTTCAATCTTGTTGATAGTTTTCCTAATACTGAACTAGCCCTTCATTCCTTGGATAAATCCATCTTCTCATTGCATAGAATTTTTGAGATATATTATTGTAATCACCTTGCTAATATAATATTCAATTTTTCTATCAGTACTCATTACAGAAAATGCTTTGTAATCTCCTTTTTCTGATTTAGCTTTTCCTAGTTTAGATATAAATGCCATATTTGTGTCATAAAAGAAGTCTGATAGGGCTTTTTCTTTCACTATTTTCCCAAATACTGTATATTATATTGTAATTACTTGTTCTTTAAATGTTTGGTAGAATTCATTCATGAATCCATTTGACCCTGAAGATTTTTTTTTTCCCTAGGAAATTCATTAATGGCTTGTTAAATTTCTTTTTTTTTTTTTTTCAAAATGTGTTATTTAGGCATTCTATTTCCTGATCTGTTAATCTAGATCATTTATATTTTCATAAATACTATTGTTTAATTGATTTAACTGTCAAATTTATTGGGATATAGTGATACGACATTTCCTAAAGATTTATCTAATGTAGGTAGAGGAGGAATAAAGATGGCAAGTAAAATTAAGAAATTGCCCAACCTCTTCCCCAAACCACTCCAAATCCCTTTAAATAATGATTTTAAACAAAATTTAGAACAGCAAAACACATAAAAATATAATTTCCAGTCAAAGACAACTTAGAGGATCAGCAGAAAAATTCTGTGGAATCCAGGTGAGACTCCAACATGCAGCATAGGCAGCCTCTGTACAGTCATGCCAGCACAACTACCCCAGTGTACCCTCAATCTCAACCTTAGTCCCAGCTTCAGCAAAGCAGAAACTCTGAACCAGCAACAGTACTGGTGACTTCTGGAACTCTCAGCCCAGAGGCACCAGAGAGGACTTAAGAAATCACAAAAACAGGGGCAGCTGGGTGGCACAGTGTTTAGAGCACCAGCCCTGAAGTCAGGAGGACCTGAGTTCAAATCTGTCACGGACACTTCCTAGCTGTGTGACCCTGGGCAAGTCAGTTAACCCCAATTGCCTCAGCAAAAAAAAAAAAAAAAAAAAAAAAAAAAAAAAAAAAAGAAACCAGAAAAACAAACAAACAAACAAACAAAAATCTGTGATAACAGGGTAAGAGTCCAGCACATAATCTGATCAGAATCTGCCAGGATGGCTCCAGCCCCAACCTCACTGCCAGTAAAGCATGACTCTATTGCTTTAGCACATTAGATCTTACAGTCACACTAAGGTAGAGACACTCCAAACAATTTTAGGTCAGAAAAGAGGGCTTATGTTAAGATTTCTAAAAGGATCTCTGAAAACAGCTTGGAACAGTGCACCCTCTACCCTGGAAACCAAGCCCTATTTTAACAAACAGTCAGAAGCCAAGGAATAGACTAGGAATATGAGCAGAAAACAATACAAGGGATCTGGCCAATGAAAGTTACCACGGTAACAAGGAAAATCGAAACACACATGAAAGCCTCCATGAAACATATTACTTGGACTTAGACCATGGAAGAACTCAAAATGGATTTTGTAAATCAAGTAAGAGATGCAAAATTAGGAAAAGAATTCAGAGAGGTACAAAAAGGAAATACAAAAAGCTTATGAGAAGAATGCCTTAAAAAGCAAAATTGACCAAATGGAAAAGGAGGTACAAAAACTCATAAGGAAAATAATTCCTTAAAAAAGCAAGCTAAAACATTGCTATTGCCATGTCCAGTGTGATCCTGATTGTGACTTTCCAATATTTTAATTGTTTCTTTTTGACCACTTGTCATATTTCCCTTGACTTGTTCATTCTGAAATTGGGTTATTGTAATCTTTAGACCTTAATTTTGGAATCTCTTTCCTGAGGTGATCAGTGGATTACTTCAATGCCTATTTTGCTCTCTAATTCCAAGACATCATCAGTTTTCCTATATAATTTGTTGGAAGATGCTGTATAAATACCCTTTTGATTATGGTTTTCAATGATTCTGATATTGCTTTTCATGATTCAGTTTTCAGATCAATTATTGTTTTCTTGGGCTATGCATTTTCTTATATTTTTTTTTATTCTTTTGGATTTATTTAATTGATTCCTGAAATCTCAGAATCATTAGCTTCCACTTGTCTGATTCTAACTTTTTTTTTTTGCTTTTTAGATTATTTTAATCTTTTTTTTATTAAAGTTTTTTTTTTATTTTCAAAACATATGCATGGAAAATTTTTCAACATTAATCCTTTTTTAAATTTTTTATTTAAATTTATTTAAATTTTTTTAAAGCTTTTGATTTACAAAACATATGCATGGATAATTTTTCATTGTTAACCCTTGCAAAACTTTCTGTTCCAAATTATCCCCTCCTTCCTCCCACCCTCTCTCCTAGATGGCAGGTAGTCTAATACATATTAAATATGTTAAAATATATCAGCATTAATCCTTTCAAAACCTTGTGTTCACATTTTCCCTTCCCTTTCTCCTCCCACTCACCCAGAGGGCAAGTAATACAATACATGTTAAACGTGGTAGAAATATATTTTAAATCCATTATACACATACATATTTATACAATTCTCCTACTGCACAAGAAAAATCAAATCAAATAGGAAAAAATTAGAAAGAAAACAAAATGCAAGCAAACACCAACAAAAAAGAGTAAAAATGCCATATTGTGAACCACACTCAGTTATCACAGTCTTCTCTCTGGGTGCAGATGTATCTCTTCATCACAAAATCATTAGAACTGGTATGAATCATCTCAATGTTGAGAAGAGCTACATCCATCAGAATTGATCATCATATAAACTTGTTGTTGCTATACACAATGACATCCTTTTTCTGCTCATTTCACTTAGCATCTGTTCATGAAAGTCTCTTCAGGCCTTTCTGAAATCATTCCGCTGATAGTTTCTTACAGAACAATAATATTCCATAAGATACATATCCATAACTTATTCAGCCATTCTCCAACTGATGACCATCCTTTCAGTTTCCAGTTTCTTACCACCACAAAAAGAGCTACACAATCATTTTTGCACAAGTGAGTACCTTTCCCTCCTTTAAGATCTCTTTAGGATATCTTAAAGGAAGGAAAAGGCCCCACATGTGCAAGAATGTTTGTGGAAGTCCTTTTTGTAGTGGCTAGAAACTGGAAACTGAATGAATGCCCATCAATTGGAGAATGGCTGAACAAATTATGGTATATGAATATTATGGAATATTATTGTTCTGTAACAAAGGACCAGCAGGATGATTTCAGAGAGGCCTAAAGAGACTTGCATGGACTGATGCTAAGCGAAATGAGCAGAACCAGGAGATCATTATACAAGACAACAACAATACTATATGATGATCAGTTCTGATGGACATGGCTCTCCTCAACAATGAAATGTTTCAAAGCAGTTCCAATTGTTCAGTGAAGAAAGCCACATACACCCAGAGAGGGGGATATCAAATGTAGACCACAACATAACATTTTCATGTTCTCTATCGATGTTTGCTTGCATTGTGCTTCCTTTCTCTGATTTTTTTTTGTAGATACAATTTTTCTTGCATAACTATGTGTGTAAATATGTATACATATATTAAATTTGTCAAGTATTTAAACATAATTAACATGTAGTGGATTTCCTGCCATCTAGGAGAGGGGTGGGGACCAGGGGGGAAAAATTTGTAACAGAAAGCTTTATAAGGGTTAATGTTGAAGAATTATCTATACATTTGTTTTGCAAATAAAAAGTTTTAATAAAAAAAAAAAGATCTCTTTAGCATATAATTCCATTAAGAACACTGCTGGGTCAAAGGGTATTCACAGTTTGATAACATTTTGAGCATGGTTCCAAATGCAAAATTTGATATCTCTTTGGGCATAGGTCCAAATTGCTGTCCAGAATAATTGGATTTCTTCACAATTCCACCAACAATGTATTAGTGTCCCAGTTTACCCACATCCCTCCAACACTCATGATTGTCTTCTTCTCAATTTAACCAATCTGAGAAGTGTGTGGTGGTATCTCAGAATCATCTTAATTTGCATTTTACTGAACAATAGTAATTTAGAGGACCTTTTCATATAACTAGAAATGATTTCAATTTCTTCATCTGAAAATTGTCAGTTCAAATCCTTTAACCATTTATCAAATGGAAAATAACATGAATTCTTATGAATTTGAGTCAATTCTCTATATATTTTAAAAATGAGGCCCTTAACAGAACCTTTGAATGTAAAAATGTTTTTGACAGTTTATTGATGCCCTTCTAATCTTGTCTGCATTAGTTTTGTTTGTGACAAAAAAAAAACAACAAAAACATTTTAACTTAATATAATCAAAATTATATATTTTGTGATAAAACATGATGTCCAGTTGTTATTTGACTACAAATTCCTCCATAGGTCTGAGAGGTAAACTACCCTATGTTCTTCTAATTTGCTTATAATATCACTCTTTATGTCTAGATCATAAACCCATTTCAACCTTATCTTATTATACCAAGTTAGGTGTTGGCAATGCCTAGTTTCTGCCATATTGGTTTCCAATTTTCCCAACAGCTTTTGTCAAACAGTGAATTTTTATATCAAAAGCTGAGGTCTTTGGGTTTGTCAAACACTAGATTGCTATAGTTATTGACTGTTTTGTACTATGAGCCTAACCTGTTCCACTAATCAACTACTCTATTTCTTAGCCAGTACCAAATGGTTTTGATTACTACTGTTTTGTAATATAATTTTAGATCTGGCACAGATAGGCCACTTATATTTACAATTTTTTTTCATTAATTCCCTTGAAATTCTTGACCTTTTATTCTTCCATATGAAGTATTTTTTATTAGCTCTGTAAAATAATTTCTTGGGTTTTGATACGCCACTAAATAAGTAGATTAATTTAGGTAATATTATCATTTTTATTATATTTGCTCAATCTAACCAAGAACACTTGATATTTTTCCAGTTATTTAAATCTAACTTTATTTGTATGGAAAGTGATATGTAGTTATGATCATATAGTTCCTGACTTTGCCTGGGCAGGTATATGCCTAATTATTTTATATTATCGATAGTTATTTTAGATGGAATTTCTCTTTCTATCTATTTCCCTATTTTTTCAAATAATTTGCATAGTATTGGAGGTAATTGTTCTTTAAATGTTTGGAATTCACATGTAAATCTCTCTGGCCACGGAGATTTTTTATTAGGGAGTTGATTAACAGATCGTTCTATTTCATTTTCTATTGTGGGACTAGTTCAGTAATTTATTTCATCTTCTGTTAATATGGGCAATCTATATTTTTATAGGTATTCCTCCATTTCACTTAACACTATCAAATTTATTGACATAATGTTGGTTAAAATCATGCCTAATTATTGCTCTAATTTCCTTTTCATTTGGTGAAAAATTCTCCCTTTTCATTTTTGAGACTAATAATTTTATTTTCTTCTTTCCTTTTTTCTAATAAAATTAACTAAAGGTTTATCTATTTTGTTTCTTTATTTTTTTTTCATAAAACCAGCTTAGTTTCATTTATTTATTTATTTATTATCTTGGTGAGGCAATTTGGGTTAAGTGACTTGCCCAGGGTCACACAGAGAGGAAGTGTTAAGCTTCTGAAGCTAGATTTGAATCAGGTCCTCCTGAATTCAGGACTGAGTTTTATTTATTAATTCAATAGTTTTCTTACTTTAAATTCTATTAATCTCCCCTTTTATTTTTATTTTGTATTTTGTATTTAATTGGGGGTTTGTAATTTGTTCTTTTTCTAGCTTTATTCGTTGCAAGCCCAATTCACTGATCTTCTCTTTCTCTATTTTGTGCAAGTAAGCACTTATAAATATAAAATTTCCTCTAATAGCTGCTTCAGCTGAATCCCACAAATTTCGGTATATTGTGTCATTGTCATTCTCTTGGATGAAATTATTGGTTCTGTCTATGATTTGCTCTTTTACCCATTCATTCTTTAGGATTAGATTATTTAGTTTCCATTTAATTTGGTGTTTATTTTCCCCTGGCCTTTTAGTAAATGCCATTTTTATTGCATTATCATCTGAACAAAATAGATTTACTATTTCTTCCTTTCTGCATATGATTTTGAGGATTTTATGCCCTAATATATGGTCAATTTTTATATAAGTTCTATGAAGCTCTGAGGAAAAAAGTGTACTCCTGTCTCCATTCAATTTTCTCCAAAGATCTATCATATCTAACTTTTGTAAAATTCTAATTCACCTCCTTAACTTCTTTCTTATTTTTATTTTGTGGTTCAATTTATCTAGTTATAAGAGAGCAAGGTTGAGATCCCTCACAATTACAGTTTTGCTATTTCTTCTTGCAGCTTTTTTAACTTCTCTTTTAGGAATTTAGATGCTATACCACTTGGGGCATATATCTTTATTATTGATATTGCATCATTATCTATGGTATCCTTTAGCAAGATACAGTTTCCTTCCTTATCTCTTTCAATTAGATTTACTTTTGCTTTTGTTTGATGTAAAATGATCACTACCCCTACTTTGTTTTTTTTTTTTAACTTCACCTGAAGTATAATAAATTTTGCTCCAGTCTTTTACTTTTATTCTGAATGTATCACTCTGTTTTAAATGTGTTTCTTATGAACAGTATATTGTAGTATTCTGGTTTTTATGCAGTCTGCTAAACACTTTCATTTCAATTTATTCACTAAACGCATTCACATTCACAATCAAAATTACTAATTCTTTATTTCCTGCTATTTTATTTTCTTCAAATTATGCTTTTCTCTTTCTTTTCCCCCTTTCCCTCCTCCCCAGTATTTTGCTTCTTACTATCACTTTCCTCAAGCAGCCCTTTCCCCTTTATAGCCCCTCCTTCTTTCTTATACCTTTCCCCTACTACTTCTGTTTTCCCTTCTATTAACCTTCCCCTTTCCTTTTCCTTTCCCTCTCCCACTTCCCTATAAAGTAAGGCAAGATTCTCTGTGGAACCAAATATATCTAATATTCTCTTTTTCAGCCAAATCTGGTGAGACTAAGATTCCCATAATGTTCACTTCCCTCCCTTCTTTTCTCTATAAGAGGTCTTCTTTGCTTCTTCATGATATGTAATTTTGCTCATTTTACCTTCATTTCCCTCTTTTTCCAGTATAATCTCCTCTAGTTTCTTTTTCATATTATCAAAATAAAATAAAATTCTACCCACATTTTCTATGCATACCCATAATAGAAATACTATTCTCAAGAGTTCTTTTGTTTTTACCTTTTTATGTTTTTCTTGAGTTCTGTATTTCAAAGTCAAATTTTGTGTTCAGCTGTGGTCTTTTCATCAGAAATAAATGAAATTAACCTATATTATTGAATGTCCATCTTCCTCCCTGACAGATGATGCTTGATTTAACTGAATAATTTAATATTGGCTGCATTCCAAGTTCCTTATACTTTTGGAATATCAGATTCCAAGCCCTTCAATCATTTAAGATGGAAGCTGCTAGGTCCTGGGTAATCCTGATTGTGGCTCATTGGTAATTGAATTGTTTTCTTTTTTTTTTTTTTTTTCTGGATACTTGCAATATTTTTCATTGGTCAGATAGTTCTGAAATTTAACTATAATATTCCTTAGAGTTTTCATTTTGGGGTCTTTTTCAGGAGGTGATTGGTGAATTCTTTCAATGGCTATTTTACCTTCTGATTCTAGGATATTAGGGCAGTTTTCCTTGATGATTTCCTAAAAGATAATGTCTAGGCTCTTTTTTCATTATGATTTTCAGGGAGTCCCATAACCCTTAAATTGTCTTTCCTAGATCTATTTTCCAGGTCAGTTGTTTTTCCAAGGAGTTATTTTACATTTTCTTCTATCTTTTTCATCTTTTTGTTGTTGTTGTTGTTGTTTTCTTTTGTTTGACTTATTCTTGAAGTCTCATTGAGTCATTCATTTCCATTTGTTCAGTTCTGGTTTTTAATTAATTATTTTCTTCATTTCCTTTTTTTTAAGTTTTCTATTTGGTCAACTGAATTTTTAAATGAGTTGTTTTGTTCCATGGATTGTTTTCCATTTCACAAATTCTGTTTTTCAGGGAGTTTTCTTTTTCCATTTCATAAATTCTGTTTTTCAGGGAGTTGTTTTCTTTTTTCCATTTTGTCAAATATATTTTGTAAGGATTGATATGCTTTTTTCCATTTTCCTAGGTCTGTTTTGTAAGGAGTTTTCTTCAGACAATTTTTGTGTTTCCTTTTCCAAACACTCTTACAAAATTCTCATTGCCTTTTCCCATTTTTCTTTTAACTCTCTTTTAAGATCCTTTTTGAATTCTTCTAAGAGATGGGCACTAATTTATATCACCCTTTAGTGTTTCATCTGGAGACAATCTGCTTTTAGTGTCCGCAGGGTTTCAAATCTCTTTCTTTATAAAAAATATCTATGAATCTATGGTCAGTTATTTTTGCTTTTTTACTTTTTTTTTTTTTTTTTTTACAAATTGAGGCCTGCTTTTAGGGCAAAGGGGAGATTGTCCAAATTTTCCCTACAGGCCACAGTGGTTGTGCTAGGTCCTTGCTGATTAACTTCTGGTGCTGGGTGGGTATGGCCAGATCCTGTGAAATTTTGATGTTTAGGGGCTCACAATTTGCCTTTTATAGTTTGTGTTGGATATCTTATAACTAATCTGTTGATCTACTGTCTTGCAACCAGAACAGAGTAGCCAACACTGCTCTAAGTTCCTCCCAGTAGATTCTCCAGCACACAGAGCTCACACTGCCCTGGCAATATGCATTGCCTGTGTTTGGCCCACCTGTGCTTAGATGCCTGTGGTTGGCCTACCTAGGTGCTGAGGTAGGGTCCTAGTGGTGGCTGGAGCCAAGTGAGACATTTCAATATTACCCTTACACTAAACTGAGTCACATGGAAGTCTGACAGCTGAAGGAAGCCTAATTGCCCAGGGCTATGCTGAAGCATATGGTCATTCCCAGGAGTTGGATTGTGTGAGCTTCCCTTGGTTTTACCAAAGCTCATAGGAGATCCAGGGATCTCAGGATTTTTTGCTGATTTTTTGGAGGGTTTATTTTTGGTTCACCAGGGAACTTTCTATTTTTTTAATTCAATGGTATTTTATTTTTCTCAATGAATGTAAAGATAGTTATCAACATTCATTTTTGTAAGAATTTGTGTTGAAAATTTTTTCTCCCTCTCTCCCTTTTTCTCCATCTTCCCAAAATAGCACGTAATCTGATATTCTTTCAAATATTTTTCCATATTTGTCATTTCGTACCAGAAAAAAAATCAGACCAAAAGGAGAAAAAATGAGAAAGAAAGGAATAAATTAAAAAAATGGGAAAAGGCTGTTTCAATCTCTCCTCAGTATCCAAGAATTATCTTAGTTTGCATTTCTATAAGCAATATTGTTTTAAAGCATTCTTTCATATGACTAGAAATGGTTTCAATTTCTTCAACTAAATTATATATTCATATCCTTTGACCATTTATCAACTGGGAAATGACTTGTACTGTTATAAATTTGCATCAGGTCTCTATATATTATCCAAATGAAGTCTTTATTAGAAACACTTGCTGAAAAATTGTTTCCCAACTTTCTGCTTACTTTCTAATCTGGGCTACATTTGATTTTGTTTGTGCAAAACCTTTTTGATTCTATATAATCTGAATTATCTGTTTTTCATTTCATAGTGTTCTCTTATTCTTTTTCCCTATAAATTGACTTAATTTTATAAGAATATAAAACATTCTCTAGTTGATAAATGGTCAAAGGATATGAATGGACAATTTTCAAATGACAAAATTAAAATCATTTCCAGCCATATGAAAAAAAATTCCCCATAATAACCATATGAGATAAATAACAGAATATTATATGTTTTTATGATATTTATATATATATATAATGTAATTACAAAATGAGAATATTACAAATATTGTTATTACTCTTTTAAATGAGGAAATTGAAAGTCTTAAAATTTTATTAACTTTCTCAGGATTCAGGAATTGAAACTTTAGTCTCTGAATTTGGAAACTAATGCTCTTGTAAGTGATATTAATTTTTTCTTTATAGGTATTAATTTGTTACATAAATACAAAAAAATCAATACCAAGGCATTTTAGATAATAGTATGTACAACATCTACTTTCCTGATACATTATTATAAATAATTAGTCATAGAATGCTAGACCACTCAATAAAAGACTGGATATGTGATTTCATTGGGAGAGAAAACTCCTAGTTAAGGAAATCTTTTCTACAAATGTAGGTCTACATCTTTTCTTCAACTTGTATTAGAAAATTGACTGCATATTTCATGGCATCTTCAGAGTCAGATAGTCAGGATGCATTAGAGGTAGGATTTGAAGACAGCCTCCTGAACACAATTCTGTGGTATGACTGCTTGTTTAGTTGTTTATTTAAAATGGAATTAGGAATAAAGAAATAGGACATGCAATTTTATTCTCATTGGCATCTTCTGTAAGAAGAAACTCTTTCTATCTATTTAAGTTGGGAATTTTTTCTGTATTTTAAAGTCTTTGGAAGTGGCCTGAAGCTTTATGAGATTAAATGACCAGGCAAGACTCATAACTAAGAGAATTTGAAACAAATCTTCCTAACCAGCTTTTTATCTATTTTTCTGGTCTTTGTATAAAATTATAACTGCTTAATAAATAGCTATTGACTTTATGTAATGATACCAAACAGTAAAGACTACTGTTAGTGTGGCATCCTCGATTTTGAGTCCATGTAAATTCATTCAGGTAGAGTAAGGTCTTAAGCTAAAACAACAAAGTGTCAAGATAGTAGAGAACAAAACCTAAAGTGCCTCACAATTTGAAAAAAAAAAAGTCGGCAAGAAATCAGCATGAAATGAATATTCAAGTCCAAGATTATCCTATAGTTGGAACTCTTTGAGGGAAAGTGCAACATCTTAATAATTTGGTGGGAAAATGCATAAAGAACATTGGGTCTGGAGTCAGGAAGATGAGCCTCAGATTCTTTCTAGCTCTGTGATTTTGTCTAAGTTACTCAATCTTTGTTTGACTAAGGTGGACAACAGATTATAATAATATGACATGCCTCAGAGTATTGAAAAGAGGTTCAAATTACATAGTATATATCAGAATAACTTAGCATAATGAATAATAGCCAGCACATAGTAGATTGTATATAAAACATTATATAATCAGAATTTCTTCCCATTTTCTAATTCTACAAATCATGTGTATGTTTGTTTCCCTTTGTGACACATCTCATCTTGACATAGTAGATATTTTATAAAAGTCTGTTAAGTTGGACCAAATTAATTTGAAGATGAGTTTCATATTGGAAGATCTGTTCACCTTCTTCTCTATAATTAGTTCACTGGTTCTCTGAAAATGAATTCACACTATTTACAAGTTCACACTCAAATTATTTCAAGAACCCAGGAAACATAATAAGTAGCAAAGCATTACTAATATGATTTTGCTAGTAGTACTTTATAATATAAAAAGACTGACTCGGTTTTGGGGGTGGACCCAAGATGGCGGAGTGAAAAGGTGACTCTCTGTGTCCTCCTCCGAACTTCTCTCAAATCAACAATAAAATAAGCCTCCGAACTGATCTTCAAGTCAACGAATCAGGAAATATTTGGATACTGCTTGCAGATATCTCTGAAAACTTCACATCAGGTTTCTCTAGCTAGGACAGAGGGATAAACAGAGGACTCCAGTGTCAGAGAACTCTGGTGGAGGCTGGAAGTGAGGGTGGGTCTCAGCTCAGCTCAGCTCAGACTGGCAAAAAACTCCAAACTCCAAACTCCAAATTCCAAACACCTGGAGTTTATCTGAGGCACTCAGGAAACTCTGCCCTGATTGGGGGCAGGTGTTCTGGCAAACTTGCCTTATTTAAGGAGTAATTTGGACTTAGTCCTAGCCCCCACCGGCCCAGCACCTTAAATTAATTCGCCGAAGCGCCTCAGGGCAAAATCTTCAGCCGGCCGTTTCAGCTGCCTTTTTTCCCCCCTACCTTAAAGAGATATTCACGCTGTCTAAAAAAAAAAATGAAGAGGCAAAAGAGAGCTCTCACCATA
>JAJPUD010011253.1:15923-36762 GCA_023553655.1 Myrmecobius fasciatus | reverse complement strand
TTGCAGCCCTGAAGTCAGGAGGACCTGAGTTCAAATTTGGTCTCAGACACTTAACATTTCCTAGCTGTGTGACCCTGGGCAAGTCACTTAACCTCAGTTCCCTCAGCAAAAAGAAAAAAAAAGAGAGAGAGAGAGAGAGAACTTAGTTAAGTCCTTATAGAATATGTATTAGACATCTCTCAGCTTACTCAGAACCTCCCTTAAATTATTAGATAAAAAGAGAGCATATTTCCTGGGCATAAATATATTTTGTTATGTTCAATATAAATTTATATAAATATTTTTAAACGAATTAGAAAGGAAAGATGTATTAAAATCTTTAAACCTCTTCTTTGAATTACTTGAAACTTTTTTATTTTTAAAGCCCCTATATGTTAAATATTAATATATTCATAGTAGGAAAAGGTTAGAGTATGCCTCTTTTAAAGGAGTCTTAGAATACAAAAATGAATAAATTAAAATATTTTCTGATCACATCAAGATCCTTCTCTTTACAATGCTGGTTCATCACAGGAATCCTTAAAAATAATAACTTTCTGTAGAAGTTTTGACTTCTATTCAATACTTGAGAAGCACACTCTAATGTAATAATATGGCAAATACAAAGATACTTACTACATTTTCTTAATAAGCTTATTAACAAAATTAGTTTAAATGGATTTTGCAAAATGCACATTTAGGTCTTCAAAGAAATCATCTTTTACTATTGTGACTTGCTATTCTTTCTGCTTTAGAAAGGTAACTGAAAGTATCTACTCAAATGACTGAGATAGACAAAAGCAGAGTAGAAATAAGAATTCTGACACTTTTAGAGAGGAGTATAAGAGAACTTAGTAAATGACCTAGAGACAATTAACATAAAGCAAGAAGGATTGGAAAGTAGTGAGAAAAAAAAAGTTTTAGTAAAAACAAGAGAATAGTGAAAAGTTTGTCATCTTAATATAACTGATAATGTTAAAATATTTTAGTACTTAAGATAAAATGATTACTCCAAATTAGCATAACTGATTCCATTTTGTTTCAAATCTCCATTTTGTGATTAAAATTTTTTGTCAATCATTTTTCCTGAAAACTTTTTTTTTAATTTTATTTTATTTGCAAAACATATATATGGGTAATTCTTCAACATTAACCCTTACATAGCTTTCTGTTACAGATTTTCCCCCCAACTAAGCACCCCTGCCCTAGATGGCAGAATGTCCAATACATGTTAATTATGTTAAAATACTTGGCAAATCGAATATATGTATACATATTTCTAAACTTATCATTGCTGTGCAAGAAAAATCTTATCTACACAAAAGACATATCAGATAAAGGAAACACAATGTAAGCAAACATTAATCAAGAGTATGAGAATGTTATGTTGTGTTCCACATTTCACATCCCTCTCTCTGGGTGTATATGGCTTTCTTCAGTGAACAATTGGAAGTGGTTTGAAACATTTCATTGTTGAAGAGAGCCATGTCCATCAGAATTAATGGTCATATAGTATTGTTGTTGCCATGTATAATGATCTCCTGGTTCTGCTCATTTCACTCAGCATCAGTTCATGCAAGTCTCTCCAGACCTCTCTGAAATCATCCTGCTGGTCATTTCTTACAGAACAATAATATTCCATAATATTCATATACCACAATTTATTCAGCCATTCTCCAATTGAAGGGCATATATTCAGTTTCCAGTTTCTAGCCACTACAAAAAGGGCTGCCAGAAACATTCTTGCACATGTGGGGCCCTTTCCTTCCTTATGATTTCTTTGAGATATAAGCCCAATAGAAATGGAAAACTTTTAATAATATGGTAAGCAACTGAATATTGTGATGTAGTACATGATATGTGTATATTCTAAAATAACTGATCATCATATGCATGGGCACAAATTAGACTAACCACCAATGGGAAAAAATACAATAATGTAAAACTCTATCAGTAGTTCATGCAATATGCTATCAATAAAATTATATGCTAAGCAATTTAGGAATGCCTATAGATAAAATATAAAGAAAAAAAAAAGCTAAAGCAAAACTTCTGAAGCCTTGGCATGAGCCTAATCCTAGGGTACTAGCTCTTGATATCCTTACACTTGAAATTCTAGCACCCTGTAGTCTTGAGGTCAATGCTGAGACTTTCCCAATGATCAACTCTGAGGCAGCTACATGATTTCTGACTGGACATAGAGGGAACCTTGTCATTAGTCCAATTTAAAAGGACTTATTAAAACTTATGAAAATCAGATTGGTTTGTTCTTTAAAATGAATATTTTTTGCTTGCTTTAATTAAAAAAAAAAGTATTACTGAGTATATTCTTTGGCTGTGTAGCTTGTGTGGATTGAAGGAAGCTAAGAATAGATATACATAAAATCTCTTCCATAATAAAGATTTTAGTTTCTTCCAGGAGGAGAATCAAAAGGTGGAAGGCAAAAGCTTGATTACTCTTTTCTCTTCAGAAGGAAGGTAGTACTGAGATATAATTTTGTATATTTCCCTAAATATTATCAATAAAGGAATTGTAATGTGAAGGCTCAAGTTAAACTACTGAACACTATTTCTTAATGGGAAAAGTTTTATATCCAGTATTGACTTCTTTCCCAATAGTTACAAGTTCTACAATGAATACACTTAGGAAATTGCAAAGAAACACATTTTTTCCAAGTTCCTAGAAAAAACAATCAGAAAGTATACATATGAAAATATGAGACAATGGAAATTGATGGAGTTCTATCACTGGGAACAAAATAACTTATTAACCAAGAGAAAGTCATATATCTCACCCAAGTATTTCTCCAAATTCTCAAGTGTAGCAAGTTCAGAATAAGGACATGATCAAAGGTCTATATGTCAGTTTTTTTTTCTCAGTCTTTCTTTTTTGTGACCTTGAAGAAAGATGAGAATCCCAGCCAAAGAGCCCAAAATATGAAGAGATTGAAACTCTCTCTTCCATTTTCATCAACTTTGACCTGCCTCTCATAGAATTAATTTCTATCAATGAGAAGAAAGTCCTATACCAATGGGATTGGGGTCTAAATGTTTTTGTCCACTATATAACAGAAGTAATGATAAATAAAGTACACGCATAATTTCTACATCACAGTAGACAATTCTGGAAAGAACTGCCTGGGTTGCAGAAAGGCTTAGGATCACACCTCTATGATATTTTCATCTTAATTTCTATTGTGATAGTAGAGCACTTTCATGGTGGGAAAAAGATTTGCTATTCTAGTTCCCCTATGAAGTATTATTTATCTTTGTTCCCCAAATGTAAATACACACATACACACCTAAAATCTGACATACAGATGCTCCTATACCTAGTATAGGATGCAACACGATTGAGGTTTTCCATGATCCCCAACTCCTCTCTACTCTAAACAGTGATGTAAAAGAATGGCAGTGCTGTTCACGAGGCTTCCATGCCAGAAGAGTGTATTGAAAGGGAATGCTAGTTTTAAGGATGCAGGTCCTGTGTCTCAGAAGTACCAGTTGGAGCATCTGGGAGAATTGGTTCTTCCTTGGTGCTCTATCTTGTGTTTTTTCAGCTCCTCATCCATATGCTCAAAATCTTAAAATTACTTACATAACCTTATTCTGTATTACCGTAATAACCTTGCCTCTATTTAGACATTTTAAGCAATCTCTGATTCTAAATTTTTAGAAACAATTCAAGAAATCTAGAACCTTACCTAAGGTTTTCTGACAATCCAGGAAAAGTTTTATAATTATAATGATTTTCACTTATTAGAAAGCATCCCCAAGACTAGCATTCTTTTTCAGTACACTTTTCTATCACTGAAAGGAATTACATAACAGGATTATGGAAAACCTCCATCATGTTGCATACTATACTAGGTATAAGAGCATCTGTATCAGTCAATATATATGTATTTATGTTTGGGAGACACAGATAAATAATACTGCATTAGTTTTCTCAGTCTAGCTGATAAGGTCAATTAGCCTGTAAAGTATAGAGCAAATTTATTATCGTGCATTATAGGCTCAAAATTATTAGGACTTTTAAATTGTTGCTGTTTTTAACATATGCTACTGGAACATAGTAAATCATAGTATTAAATAATATTTATAGAACTGTGGATTTAGAGTTGGAAGGAATCTTTCAGGTTACTAAGTCCAGTACTTCATTTTATAGTCGAAGAAGCTGAGACATTTGGTAATTAAGTGGTAGGTCCAAGGTTAGAGATAGCTAACTAGAGACTGGTAAATGATGATGTTTATTGAATTATGAAGCTAGGCCTCTAGCTTTGAATTCATGAATTCAAATCTAATCCCAGATATTTATTACCTGACCTTGGGGCTAGTCTTTTAGCCTCAGTTTTTTTATCTGCAAAATGGTGAGAATAATAGCTGATTTGCTATACTAATTAAATAAGATTATATATATATACATATATATGTATATATATATAGACTTTTTTGCAATATAGTCTAACAATGCTGCATGAAAGTTATCTATTATTTGATAACATATAACCAGGTTGTGGAGTGGATAGAAGGCAAGGTGTGGGGTTAGGAAGATCTGAATTTAAATTTGGCCTTAGAAACTTACTAGCTGTGTGATCCTGCACAAGGCATTTAAATCCATTCACCTCAGTTTCCTCCATTGTAAAATGAGCTGGAGAAGGAAATGTTAAACTACTTTAATATCTTTCCCAAGAAAATCCGAAATGGTATCATGAGGAGTCAGATACAGTTAAAATATATTAAATAACAGAGTACTTGAACACTCTGATTATAAATCTTATGTTCTTTTCATCTTTCCATAAAGGAATAGAAAGTACCTTCAAAGTATAGAGAAGCCCCCTCACATAATACATGAAGTTTTTGTATCAAAAAACCATGTCCTTGATGGTCTAGCTTCTTCTGCACTGAATACCCTAACTATTGTGTTGTGCAGACTGATGGAGTGATAAGACCTCAGCAAAAGACCAGGTAGGTGGGCCAAAAGAAGGGGCATTGAGAGGAAAGGGCCTTTGCCGAATTTAAGTGAGCCTTTGTTGTCCTTATTTTGATCTAGATAGTCACTATGTACACTTAGAAAGCCATGGTATAGAGGTCAATACCCTAGGTTATTGCTACTTTATTTGTTCATCTTCATGGTATCATAATAAAGCTATTCCCCTTGACTTAAGATGAGTTTGAGTCTGGGAATTCATTACAAGCCTTCTTGACTTCTTAAACCTCATCACATACTACTTGAAACAAATCATATTTCTGATATGACTTTATATTCTGACAACCATAGTTATGCATGCATTCTTCTACTCAATCAGTAAAAAAGGATTTATTTAAGCTCCTGAGTGCCAGGCACTATCTATGGGACTACAACAAAATTCAAAAACAGTCCTTTCTCCCAAAGAGCTAAGTTAATGGATGTGGCAGTATAAAGACTGAAGACATATAAATTGGGGAAAAACACACACATTTTTTCTTAATGAAACTCATTGTTTTTTTCCTCAAATAAATTATCAGATGAAGATCAAATGAGCATGTTAGATTTGAGCATCATTATGAGTCAGACTCTAAAATATCCCTCAAAGTGTTTTTTTTTTTTTAAGATCTCTTACATCAATTAGGCCTGGAAATCATCCCCCATTGAGGGAATGATGGATTCTAATCAATATGTAGACTGAGAAACAGATTTCCTTTCATTTTTTTTCCTGAGAATTACAGAAATTCCCTTAGGGAAATGTAATACTATAAAATAACCTTGAAGAATACTACAACATGACATCTACAAGAAAGGTTAAGAAATTTATCCAAGAGATGGATGTGAACATAAATAGCCTAGAGATCTGCCTGATTTAAACTCTATTGAAAATCTATTGAGCTTCTTAGACACGGGAAACTGGATAAGTTCATCAGAGGCATTCTTAATATCTAAAGTGATAGAGTGAAGTTTCATTTGTTTGTGTTGAAAAATTACACAATGTGTTAAATCTTTGGAAACTCAATGTCCAATTATGTTAAAGAAGTGATTTCAGCAAAAGGATGACATTTTGACTAAGAGAAGCTTATTAAAATAAAAAAGTAAGATTAATTACATAAATCAAATTTGAATAATTTACTTTGTTTTAGTTAATTTTCCCACCACTGTTAATTATTTTTAACTATCTGCTGGGAGAGGGAATTCCTGTTCTTTAAATTTTGATAATTAGGGCAAGGTCCTGTTTATCATGCTTTTGATTTGCTTCTGATAATTGTGTTCTTTTTGTTGTTGTTGTTGTTGTTGTTGTTGAGGCAATTGAGGTTAAGTGACTGGACCAGAACTCAGGTTCTCCTGATTTCAGGGCTGGTGCTCTATCCACTGTGACACCTAGCTGCCCCTAGTAATGTGTTCTGAAAAGAACAGAAGCAAAAACTAAAAGAAAACAAAACAAAGCAAGCTGGATTTGGAGAGATCTGGTTTAAGCATCAGTTTCAATGCTCCCTAATGGTGTGACCTTGTACAAGACACTTCATAAGCCTAATTACCTCCTATGTACAGTAAGGTTTAGTCTAGTTTCCAGCTTTTATAAAATGTGGTTTGTGACACAATATGGGTTCTTGTAACTGAATATGGGTCTTGGAAAATTATGACTTATTATTAGTAAATGTTTTATTTGTATATCTATCTTATATGCCTGTATAATTGGGATCATATAAAACTTTCTCAGGCCAAAAACAATTGCAGGTAGAAAAAAAAAGTTTAATTAGTCATTGTTTAGATGACTTCTAAGGTGTTTTCCATTCCTTGATCTTTACTCCTCTGATGAGATGGAGAAAAAATAATTTTCTTGTATTGTTTTGCATTTCATTGTAGCTATAGACACATTCAAATTCAAAGAATTACATTTATGACAACGAAGAAATGGCAAATCCACTCATGCCAAGATTTTAACGTGTCATATATGAAAGGAGTTTATCCCTTTATCAGTCTGATAATCATGAAATTAATATTTAAGTATTACTTTTCCCCCTTTCCTTTTCATTAAGACAATGCACTACTGCTGTTAGGATACATTCAGAAAGAGTAATATTTTGTTTATTGTCAAAACAAGATATATAACCACAGAAATATTTGAGTCTTATTTTTTCCAGCTTGGAGAGTTACCTTTTCAACCCTCTAATTTTAGCATGAATTCTATGGAGCAAAATAAGTTTGCAAAAGACAGTGATTTTAATTGGATATTGCATTAAATTACTTCATTATTTTCCTCAAAAGGATAATCTGTACAAATAGAGAAAGAGAGAGGGAGAAGGAGAGAGAGAGAGAGAGAGAGAGTTAACTAAACTGTAATATACAGAGAAAGGTCCTCATTTTGCCTTTCTTGAAAAGATAAGCCTGAAAAGTATCCAACAAATGACATAAAATTATCTATTTAAATGAAGATTGTTAAATGTCTCTTCTTTTTTCAACCCTGAGAAAATCTCATTTAATCCTCTTTAATGGAAAAACTAGTCAGAAATCCTCTTGACTTTGGAGATGAACCAAAGCTGCCAAAATACAACAATAAATGGTATCCTCAAAAGCAAAAAATGGATTCACTTTTTTGGGAAACAATGTTTCTCCTTCATTCTCTTCTACTAAGAGCATCTCAAGGAAAATAAGGTCTTTGTTGCTTAACAATCCAAATGCTTCTGCTACTTAGTCCAACACTAGGGTCAGAATTCTGGCTTCTAGAAAATAACAAACTCAGTCCTCTCTTTTTTTTCCATTCCTCCCTCCAAAGATTTCAGTAATGTTGGAAACTCCAGGTGAGAAACTCCCCTCTGTCAATGCAATTTGGCAATCATTTATCAATTTATAGTCTTAAGGTTTGAGTGGAAAGAGAGGTGAGGTGAGCTGTCCAATGTCTTAGTATGTCTGAACTGAGAGTTTAATGAAGATGTCCCTAATCCTAACAATAGCTATCTACTAGGCCATGCTGCCTCTCATTACTCTTATCCAGTATGTAGTTAGCAGTATTAGTTTTGTTTATATTAATTTTAATTGATTCTGGATAGCATAACTACTATCTTAAAGATAAGAATAATCATCTCACAACCAGGTTGCTTCTCTATATTCTATTAAGTCCCTTTGTAGTTCATTAATAGGTGAGAAAATAAAGAATTAAAATATTCAAGTTGTCAATAGGCTTGATTATTTTTAGCTTTTACCAAAAAATGTAATAATTCAAAATATAATTACACATTTGCAAACTTATTCTAGCATAAGTAAAAAACATAATCTCCCCTTCTTCCCCAGCCAACCTTATTTGCCTTGATGTCAAATTTCAAGCTGGGAAAATAGTTTAGCTTTAATCATACCCTGATCCAATCACATTTAGAAACCTTGAATCATTGATTTTCCTACTTCATGGGTAGGAAGAGCCTCCTTTGATAGGCTATATAGCCTTTAAAATTGGCTTGAATGAGACACCTGGATCTTTTCCTGCTCTATGCAAAGAGTGAAGATCACAATTTATTGAGATCACATGTACTATGAACTTACCAGAGTATATGTGTGTTTGTGGTGGGAGGGAGGTGTTCTCTTCTACCTTATTCTTTTACCCAGTTCCATGAAAGTGAAAATATTACATCAATTTCAAAAAAATAGAAATCAAGAACATATTGATTTATGGAATTATCAAGAAAAAATCATATTTTCAAAATATAACTCAAATTATATGTCTAGTGACTGTGGGCGTACATGTGTACACGTATGTGTGTGCACATATGGTGGGACATACATACATTAAATGAACACAAATGTTAAACACAAAGATAGAAAATTTCTTAGCATTAAAGTGCTAAAAGCTTTTATCAACTCCATAAACCATAAAAATCACATCCTTTAGGTTGGAAGACAATGTGATTAATACAATTCTCTCACTTGCTTTTCTATTGCCATCAAAGAACTCTATCTTTATTATAGAATTTTCTGAGAGACAGCTAAGGCAACAAATTTTTTGATATTATTAAGTTTGAGATTGGCTAATTGATTTTTCTGAATACACATTAGCCCATTACTCAATTGGACAAGCAGTAGTTGGCTGGATTTATGTGTACTCTGAGATCATTGAAATAATAGAGAAAATTATTGTACATTTTATTTTGTAAAATTCTTCCACATACATGGCTTTATGCTCTATTTTTAAAATGCCAGGTAAAGAACAAAGGAAAAAGATGAATGACCTGATTGTCCACCTATTGTATTATCAAGACTTGAGGATCACATTCAGTTGTTACAAATAACTTTTGAGCTTAAAGTCTGGAAAGAACTATATCTGTTAAACTGTACTTTGTTCAGTAAAACTGTTTTGTATTTGAGTTATTGTTTGTCTCATTCAGTGAAGTTTTTGATTTGGAAAAATTTGCCAACAAGAAGAGAATCAATGATGTAGTCAAATTTGTTAAGTACGCTACAATTCTCATCCCTGCCACTTAGTGTATATGTGTAAAGCCAGGCCAAACAGTTCAATTGGCTAGCCTTCATTTTCCTAAAAAGTAAAATAAGGAATTAAACTAAAATATCACTAACTTCCCTCTCAGCTTTAAATCCTGTGATTCCTTGAATTGCAACAAAGTGCTTAATGAAGAAATTCCATACATTTAAGATGTAACAATGAGCAGCTGAGTCCTCTTCTTATTACCAAAGTTGTCCATAGAAAAATTGTGACTCAGATTTCAGAAAACATAGGTTCATATACACCTCTAAGACTCATTATCTTGTGACATTCATCAAATCTCCCCAGAACTCCCCAGTTTTCTCTTCTATAAAATGAGATTTATGACAAACTCTGAAATATTTCAAGAGCCATAATCCTTTGATAAATCTGATATTTCTAAAGCCTTTTACATATTACTCATATGATCTGCAATTGTCATGCAAGTGTTTTTATCATATTACAGTTGGGAAATCGAGGCTGAATGAAGGAATAACTTGTACAAGATCATCCAGGTATAACGTGGCAAAGTCAATATTCCAATTCAGTTCTCCTAATTCCAAATTCAGAGATTCTTTCAAAATATGATAGTGTATTGCAGGCCATGATGGTGAAAACTTGAAATTAATATGAGCTGAAATCTGAAGGAGGAATAAGTAGGGGCAAAACAGATTAGTGCAAGTATCCAAACTGGGCAAAATGCCTAACAGAGGACAAAAGCAAGAGGAATTGAGGGATAATTTTTGCTTTACTTCTAAAGAGATTAAGCATATACTCAACAGCACTATTTTGACAAAAAATTAAAATAAAAATAGGTCTGTATCTGTATTACAAATGAATAAGTATTGGAAAGCCACATTTTAGGAATCTACTCATCATATTAACCCTCAAGTAAACATGAAAAAACAAAAACTAAGCACTATCATTTTCAGTTTTACACTAAATAGTACTTAAATTTTTATCATCATTATAATCATTTTTCTTGTGATCAAATTAGTTACACGAGGAAGTCAAAGATTAATTCTAGATTTATCACACCTTTGAAGTACATAATAAATCAACACCTTACCTGCTTCATCCTTTCTGACAATAATCTTCAAGCTAAGTCATTTCTCCCATAGTGCTAGGAAACTCTCACTCACGCTCTCTCTTATTACTGTGTCTCATTATCATACATCATTTATTTTTAGCTTTGTCTGAAAATTATCTCATCATTGATAGCTTCAACATTGTGTTGGAATGAAATGTTTCCCTGTTTACCTTCAACAAGGCCAATTGTTCTAGTTGTTCAGCATTATTATTTGCTCTTCCATGGGTCACCACATTTACAGCTGCATCTGAATTGTTTCTGCAAAGCAAACAAATGCCATTCTAAATCAGGGGCTGCTGTAGTTTTCCATGAGGAGCAGGCCAGATGGAAAGAAATTTTAATTTTCTTGGAGAGATTTTTTTTTCAAGGAAGGTCACTTTTGGTAGCAGGAATAGCTTTTTTATATTGAAATCTGCACTTTTAACTTCACAAACCCCTTTAAGGATCAATTGCATTGGATAAGGTCACAAGAACAGGCCAAAAAGAATAGTTTATTTGGAATCTATTTTTTCTCTATATAAAGGGTATGTATTTTCTATAGCAACACATTTTTTACTTGTTTTGATAGCATTTCCTTTTTTATTTTAGATGAAATTTATTATTCAAAATTATCCTGAAGACAGTGCTATCTGTCCCTGTATTCCTTTTCTATAGTGTCACTTTTACCTATATACAAGTTGGTCATAATGGCAAAAATTAACAAATAAGCAAACATTTATTTAATGTATATTGTAAGCAGAGAATTGATTCTAGGGGCTATAAAGTTATGATACCATCCTTACCCTTTAGAGCTTATACTTTTTCTTAAAGGAGAAATTAAGTATGTATTAAGCATTCATTATATATGTTATTATGATCAATTGGGCAGTGTAAACTAATCTTTTTTTTTTTCTGGGATGGGGAGAAGCAATATTATGAAATTAACAAAATGGGAGAGTTTGGGAAACTTTCTAGAGGAGCCTGCATATGATTTGGATTTTAGATGGTGGATGGAAATTCATTAAGGCAAAAGAGGGAAGGAGGACTTGTCATATGTGGGGAAAGTTTGAAAAGAAATGTGGACAAAGAAAAGGGCAGTTTATTTATCATACATAGTGGTTATGTTCAGTCGGATAAGTATAGCTCTGTATTTAAGAAGACTTTAAATTATCAAGGAAAACTTTCTTTTTACAAAATAAAAAAAAAATCCCAATTAAACAGAATAGAATTTTTTTTAATTTAGCTTTTAAATTTTCTTCCTCACTCTTTTACCCCCTCACTGAAAAGGCAAGAAAGAAATTTATATAGGTTGTACATGTGCAATCATACAAAACATATTTTTTATATTTGTCATGTCATGAAAGAAAACAGAATTAAACTCCCTGGTGGGAAAAAAAGAAAATTTTTTTTGTATATGTTTTGCCAGGTTTTTCTTAGAGCAATCTGCTTATCATTTCTTATTCTACAACAGTGGTCCTTCAAAATTATATAGAACAACTTGTCCAGTTACTACCTAATTGCTAAATCTCCCATTTTCCATTTTTTTCCACCACTACAGGGCTCACTACAATAAATTGGGCACATATAGTCATTTTCCTATTTTATTTTAATTTCTTTAGGATACAGATGTAGTAGCAGCATTGTTGAGACAAAGAGTATCCATACTTTTAAAGTCCTTTTGGCATAGTTTCAAATTGTTCTACAGAATGGTTGAATCAGTTTATAACTCCACTCACAATACATTACTGTCTCAATTTTCTAATATTCCCTCCAACATTTGTAATTTTTGTTTTTTTCTTAAAAAATTAATTTAATAGGTATAGGTTATTTTTTCATAGTTGTTTTAATTTGCATTTCTCTGATCAATAGTGATTTGGAGCATTTTTATATGACCACAGTAGTTATTTAGAACATTTTTATATGACTATAGGTAGTTTTGATTACTTTATCTGAAAACTGTTTGCTCATATATTTTTGTCAAATAGGTAATGGCTTTTATTTTTATAAATTTGACTAAATTCTCTGCATATTTGAGAAAGGAGGCCTTTATCAGAGGAAGAGGCTTTAATTTTTTTTCACAATTGTGATGACTATTTTTCACTATTCTTATTTTTTCCATTTTTTCTACATTCTCACTCCTTTCACCTTACTAGTCTTCAAAAGTATTTTGCTTCCATCATCTCCCTCAATTTTCCCTTCTTTCTATCAGCCTTCACTTTTTTTTTCTAATCTTTTTCTCCTCCTACTTTCCCAAAGAGTAAGATAGAATTCTATATGCAACTGATTGAATGTTATTTCCTTAGTAAATTAATTCCAATGAAAGATTCAAGCTCTACCCCCAAACCTACTGCATCTTTCCCTCCATTATAAAAACGTTTTTTGGTCATATTCTACAAGAAAAATCAGACAAAAAGGGGAAAAATACTAGAAAGGAAACAAATAAAAAAGATGAAAATATGCTTTGATCCACATTGTCTCTCTGGATATGGATAGCATTTTCCATCCCAAGTCTACTGAAATTTCCTTGAATCATTGCATTGCTTAGAAGAGCCAAGTTCATCATAGTTAATCATCACAAAATCTTCTTGTTACTTTGTACAGTGTTCTCTTGGTTCTCTATTCCTTTTTGAGCATAAATCCATATAGGTCTTTCCAGGCTTTTCTGAAATTAGCTTGCTCAACACTTCTTATACAATAATATTACACTGCCTTCATATACCCTAAGTTATTCAACTATCTCCCAAATGATGAGCATTCACTCAGTTTCCAATAAGGAGTTCTTTTCTCCTGTGATTGTTTTTTTGCCTTTCTTTAGTTCTTCTAGGAAATTTTGTTTGAAGTGTCAAATGCGCTTTTCCCCCCATGAAGCTTTGTTTGTAGCTGTTACATTTTTGTTGTGGTTATTTATTTCTTTGAGTCTTGATTTTCTCTTTCACCATGATAGCTCTTTATGGTTATATTCTTTGTTGTTGGTTGATCTTATTTTCCAACCTGATTCTTGGCTATGATGGATTGTGTTCCTGTGGGATAAGGAGACACTGCTCCTAGCTTCAGATTTAATTATGCTTCTGATTTTAGATCCAGTTCTTGGGCCTTGTTAGTTTTTAGTGTTTCAAAGTTGGTCTGTTTCAGTTTGGTGACAAGTTGTCTGGGCTCTGGGCTTTACCCAGGAAGGCCTTTTGCTCCCTTTGCAACTAGTGCTAGTGCTCCATAGAATGCTTACACTGGGAACAGGAACCTTGTTAAATTGTGAGTGACCCAAAGCACTCCCCTTTTTTAAAAAAATTGAATTGGAATTTGGGAAGAAGAATAATGATAGCATAATGACATAATCATACCTGTACTTTAGGAAGATGAATTTTACAGTAGAGTGAAGGATGAACTATAATGGAGAGAGCCTTGTGGCAAATGGACCAAGTCCACTGCTGCTCTGCAGCCACAAACACACATGGTGCTCTCTTCCCTGGAAGTATAACCCATAATCAAGCACAAGCAAAGAAGTTGCAAAATAGTACCATGTTCTATGGCCAGTGCCAGCAAAAAGACCCCTGGCCATTTAGCCCATTTACCCAGAGGTCATCAAGTATTTACTGTCTTTTGTTGTCAAGGTCACATTTTATTTAAATTTCATCTCTTATACCTGCCTTATTCTCTCCTCTCCCATGACCATCATCCTGAAATAGTGTTTTATCACCTCATGCCATGATTGCTCTTATGGCATGGTTGGTCTCTTTGTCAATATTCTCTCCTGATTGACAATTATTCTTCACTGAGTCTTCAAAGTGACTTTCCTATAAAGTTGTTTTGACCATATTACCTTCTTTTCCTTTTCAAAAAAAATAGTGATTCTCTTTTTCAGAATTAAAAATGAAACTCTGTCAATATCTTCACAATACTATCTTCTGTGACCTTTTTAATTTTTTATATCTTACTTGTCCTTTCATTTGTATTATTCAATCCAGTGACACTGGCTTCCTTATTATTCCAAGAACAACATACTCCGTCTTTGGATGCCAGGCATTTTTTTTTGGTTTATCTTCTATTCTTAGAATGCTCTTGCTCCTTATTTCCATCTTCTGATATTCCTGTTTCATCTAAGCTCTTGCTAAAATCTCATGTTTTATAAGAAACTTTTCCCAAAACCTCTCTTAATTACAGTGCTTTCTCTCTATCAGTCATTTCCAATTTATCACATATAATTTGTCTGTATATAGTCATTTGTATATTGTATTCCTCTTAAGACTGAACTCCTCAAGAGTAGGAAGTATCTTTTCCTTTCTTTATATTTCCAGTCCTTAGCAAACTCTTTATACATATTTATGCACTAAATGAAGCACTTTACTTATATTATTCATCCTCACACACACATACAAAAAAAAACTTGAGAAAAATGCTATTTTTATCTTCATTTTACATATGAGTAAACTGAGATTGAAATAAGGTAAATAATTTATCCAGGGCAGAATTTGAATTTAGCAGTCTATCTACTATCCCATCACCTATAATAGGAATGATTAGTTCAAAACATTCTTCCAAAAGTTTAGATACATACTTGTACATGTATAGAACAGGCTAAAGGTTTCTTAAATTTAAAGAATAGTTGCGGCAAGGGGGAATTCATAACTCCTTGTTAGATAGAAGTCCTTGTTCTGCGTCTGTAGAAATCTCATTGTGTCCTGTTGATTTGTATGTTCCTTATGAATCTGGAAGGTCAGGTCTGCAGAGTCCTGATTCCTGTTTTCTCCAAATGTATAATTTGTGTCCTCTCAACTCTTAGATGAATACATTGTTTCTACTAATGGATGTTTTTTCTGTGAAGTTTGTTTTAAATGTGGCAGACAAAGAGAATGAAGAGGAAAGGAAAAGGGAGACATATTCCTTTAAATAGTCATTTGACAAGTATGTATTAGTGCCATCACTGTGTTAAGTATTGGTGATATAATGAAAAACAAAATTCAAACAAATGAAAAAAAATCAAAGAAGTAAATTAACAACTATTTTTAAAAGTCTTTGCTTTTAAAAAGTTTAAATTCTAATGGAGGAGAAAATCATGCAAACCACTATATATGTGAATAAGAAACCATGATGTGTTTCACAGGAATAAAAGGCACTAAAATCAATGAAGACTTGCACACGAGTTTTGCAAAATATGAGACATTTTGCTGAGACTTGAAGAAAACCAGGAGCGCAGATGGGAGAAAAAGAATTTCACGAGTGAGGAACAATGAAAATGACCAAACTCAAGAGACAGAGTGTGAGCAACAGTAAGGAGATCAGTATCATTGTATTGCAGAGAAAAATGCAAAAAGACTGGAAAGAAAAGAAAGGGACATATTGTGATAATTTCAAAAGTCAAGCAGACAATTTTATTTTTGATTCTAGAGATAATAGGACATACTGTTTTCTTTTTCTATTTGAATTGGGGGTTGAGGGTGGGAAGAGATTGTTGATGACATGACTACATGACCTGCACTTTAGAAGGATAAATTTGACAGCAAAGTAGAGGTTGGGCTGGAATGGGGAGATACTTGTGTCACGTGGACAACTAGTAGGCAATTTAAAAATTCCAGATATGAAATAATGAAAGCATTCATTAGAGGGGTTGAAGTTATCAGGACAAATGTGGAATATTTAAGAAATGATATGAAGGTAAAACCTACTAGTTTTTTCAAGATTTTATATGAGAATATCTTTGGTCAATAAGAATATAAAAATCCCTTTTATGTTCCAGGCACTTTTCTAATAGTTTTATTTCTTAAAATTTTTATTTTAAATAATAAATAAAACAAACGTTTCTATAATATAGCCAAATTGGGGGGCAGGGAGGGAGGGAGAAGATGTTGTATGTGAAAGTGCAAATCAATTATGCATAACTTTAAATTCCTTTTAAATATACAATAATATGATCATGTAATTTTCTATTTTATTTTATTATTTTTTATTAAAGTTTTTTATTTGCAAAACATATGTATGGGTGATTCTTCAACATTGACCCTAACAAAGATTTCTGTTACAAATTTTCCCCCCTAGTCCCCACCCCTCCCCTAGATGTCAGGAAATCCATTACATGTTAATTATGTTAAAATACTTGACAAATTGAATACATGTATACGTATTTCCACACTTATCATTGTTGTGCAAGAAAAATCGTATCTACAAGAAAAAAAAATCAGAGAAAGGAAACACAATGCAAGCAAACATCAATAGAGAACATGGAAATGTTATGTTGTGATGTACATTTCATATCCCTCTCTTTGAGTGTATACGGCTTTATTCACTGAACAATTGAAACTGGTTTGAAACATTTCATTGTTGAAGAGAGCCATGTCCATCAGAATTGATCATCATATAGTCTTGTTGTTGCCATGTATAATGATCTCCTGGTTCTGCTCATTTCACTCAGCATCAGTCCATGCAAGTCTCTCCAGGCCTCTCTGAAATCATCCTTTTGGTCGTTTCTTATACAACAATAATATTCCATAACATTCATATACCATAATTTATTCAGCCACTCTCCAATTGATGAGCATCCATTCATTTTCCAGTTTCTAGCCACTACAAAAAGGACTGCCACAAACATTCTTGCACATGTGGGGCCCTTTCCTTCCTTTATGATTTCTTTGGGATATAAGCCCAATAGAAACACTGCTGGGTCAAAGGGTATGCACAGTTTAGTAACTTTCTATTTTCCCCCTTTTTTCTGCCTCTTTTCTCACCCTGCCCTGAGATGGCTACCTTTAGACAGAAATATGTAATATACACACACACATTAATTCTTTATATACTCCTATTCATAAGTTCTTTTGCTCAATACAAACTGTTTTCCTTCCTAGGTCATTTTTAGTTTATTTGGGTATTTATAACAGTCAAAGTAAAAAAAAAAAAAAAAACCTAAATTGTTCCTAAAATACCACTGTTACTACATACAATATTCTTTTAGTTCTCCTCAGGTTCTTTTCAATATTTTCTCATTTAATCCCCACAACAATCACAACAATCTGATAATCAACAATTTATAGTTGAGGAAACTGAGGCCAAAAATGGTTTGAAGGTCATGTTCTATTTATTGAGCCACCTATTTATATCTTGTGAGCTATTTTGTGAGTCTGGGTAAACATGAGGAATGATGGTATATTCCACATGTTACAATAAAGTTTTTTTTAGGTCCAAGTGCTATGAAGTCCCTGGGATTTCCAACCCCCAAGTTTAATTATCCTGATAAGATAATTTCCTTTTCTTTTGATAACTATCAATGACTCTGCAGTAGATATCCTATTTTTTTACTGCATCTCTGATACTCTTAATGGTGCTCTTGTTTATGGATATCTCTTGCATCAAAATTTTCCTTTCGAACTACAAAGAATTTAAATTGCTTAATACTGGATGCAATTTTTAGACATGGCACCACTAATTCCTATTAAAAACACTAGAGAGTATAGGAATAAATGGAGTTTTCTTCAAAATGATCAGAACAACATCAGCAAGCAGCTTATGTAATGGGGATAAACTAATACCATTTTCAGTAAAATCAGGGATAAAGCAAGGTTGCTTACTATCACTATTACTATTCAAAATTGTATGAGAAATATTAGCATTAGCAATGAGAGAAGAAAAATTAAAAGAATTAGTATCAGTAATGGGGAAACCAAGTTATCATTCTTTGCAGTTAATATGATGGTTTATATAGAATATACTAAAGAATCAATAAAAAAGCTATTAGAAGCAATTAACAATTTTAGCAAAGTTGCAGGATGTAAAATAAATCCACAAAAATCATTAACATTTCTATGTTACCGACAAAATCCAGCAGCAAAAGGTACAAAAAAAATTCAAATTAAAATAATGGTAGATAACATAAACCATTTGGGAGTCTACCTGCCAAGACCAAGTTAAGAACTATATGAACACAATTACAAAATTTTCCACATAAATAGTCAGATTTAATCAATTGGAAAATTATTGAGTACTCATATGTAAGTTGAACTAATATAATAAAATGACAATTTTACCTAAATTAATCTACTTATTCAGTACCATACCAATCAAACTTCCAACAAATGATTTTACAGAGGTAGAAAAAACAACAAAGTTCATCTGGAAGAACAAATTGTCAAGAATTTCAAGGGAATTAATGAAAAAAAAATGAAAATGAAGGTGACCTAGCTGTACCAGATCTAAAACTATATCATAAAGCTATAGTCATCAAAACCATTTGGTACTGACCAAGAAATAGAGTAGTTGATCAGTGAAATAGATGAGATTCACAAGACACAGTCATTGTCTATTGTAATCTAGTGTTTGACAAACTCAAAGACCCAGCTTCTGGGATAAAAACTCACTATTGAAGAAAAATTGCTGGGAAAATTGAAAATTAGTATGACGGCAATTAGGCATCGATCCATACCTAACACCCTATTCCAAGATATGGTCAAAATGGGTTCCCCATTTAGGCATAAAGAGTGATACTATAAACAAGTTAGGAGAACAAAGAATAGTTTACTTCTCAGATATATGGAAAAGGAAGGAATTTATGGCCAAAGAATAATAATAATACATTATGGAATAAAAAATAAATAGTTTTGATTATATTAAATTAAAAGGTTATTGTACAAACAAAATCAATGCAGGCAAGATTGGAACGGAAGCAGTAAACTGAGGAAAATATTTATATCTAAAGATTATGATAAAGGCCTCATTTCTAAAATATATAGAATTAACTCAAATTTACAAGAATACAAGCCATTTTCTACCTGATAAATGGTCAAAGCATATGTACAATTTTTAGATAGAGAAACTAAAATAATTTCTATACATAGAAAAAAAAGCTCTTAATCACTATTGATCAGAAAAATGAAAATTAAGATAACTCTGAGGTAGCACTACACATGTCTAAGACTGGCTAGGATGAGAGGAAAAGATAATGATGAGTATTGGAGGGGAGATCTGAGGAAACTGGACACTAATACATTGTTGGTGGAGTTGTGAAATGATCCAACCCTTCTGGAGAGCAATTTGGAACTATGCTCAAAAAGTTATCAAACTGTGCATACCCTTTGCCCCAGAAGTGTTTCTACTGGGCCTATATCACAAAGAGATCTTAAAGGAAGGAAAGGGACCCACATGTGCAAAAATGTTTGTGGCAGCCCTTTTTGTAGTGGCTAGGATTTTGTTTTATTTCTCATTTTTCCATTTTTGATAGGATTTTTTCTTATGCAGCATGATAATTGTGGAAATATGTATAGAAAAACTCCACATATTTAACATATTAGATTATTTGTCATCTAGAAGAGGAGATCAGAGGAAGGGAGGTAGAAAAAAATTGGAACATCATGTTGTTTAAGGAAGAATGTTGAAAATGATCTATGCACACTTTTGAAAATAAAAGCCTTAAAAAATTAAATTAAAATAAAGTAAAAAGAAATATTTTTTAGAGTTGGGCCCCAGTCCTTTCCAAAATGGGAAAATATAATATTGGGATTATTAGTATTGCTTTCCTGTATTCATTTTATTCTCCTAAGGTCTGTAACATATTGACAATGGGTTTTATTTGATTGTTTTTATTTTTCTCTTTTAGAGCCCCCATGTCTCTGTATTTCAAACCAAAAGACTGGGGTTGTTCAATAACAGCCATCTATGCTCATTTAAGTGGTGTAAGATTCTTTAGGATATTTTAAGGATTTTGGCACCAATGGAGAGAATATGACAGGAATACTATCCTAAGTCTAGCTCTCATTAAAGGTAGAATAGAATTACTTTGAAGGCATTAAGGTATCCTGGATACTTGATTGGCTTGGAAGACTAGAGCCCTAGTTTAATGTCAACTCTTCCTGGTCATCTAAGTATAAAAGAGTCAGGAGAAGCTCCAGACGTGCTCTGATAAATTTTTTAGATAAAAGTCAATTTAGGCAAAACTCATTGCTCAGATGAATCAAGTTGAGAGGCTCTTAATACCTATTTTTGTTTTAGGTAAGTAAATTGTCTATAGTTAATTGCTGAATGACCTGCAAGCGTCTCAGATAGCAAAGGACTGTTTTGAGTCAAATTCAGACTAGAAAATGGGAATGCTTGTTTCTTAATAAGACTATTAGACTGTATAGATTCTATAGAATAAAGGATATTATGGCAAATTTAGCTAACTAATTAATTAAATTATAATTAGTCATATTCTCATTATTGTATTTCTCTCCAACTTCTGGCCTTAGCTGGGGCACACTCAGGTGTAAGACACTAACAAGTAAAGGCTAGAAGAAGGACAAAATTTGATACTGCAGGTATCTATCTGTGTATGTGCATTTTCTCCCTCTCCCTCCCTCCTTCCCTTTTTCTCCCTCCCTCCTTCCCTTTTTCT
>JAJPUD010011253.1:590-15913 GCA_023553655.1 Myrmecobius fasciatus | reverse complement strand
TCCTTCCCTTTTTCTCCCTCCCTCCTTCCCTTTTTCTCCCTCCCTCCCTCCCTCTCACTCTCCCTTTCCCTCTGTCTCTCCCTTTCCCTCTCACCCTCTCTCTCTCTCTCTCCATCTCTCTTTCTCTCCCTCTCTCTCTCTGTTTTTCTGTTTCTGTCTCTTTCTCTTCTCCTCCTCCTCTCTATCTCATAAAAATATAGCAAATATAGTTACATAGATATATGTGCATATGTATGTATAAAATAAACTGAATGTAGTTGTGGATGCTTTCACACACATATACACACATACATGTCATCAAAATATACTATAACACATATGTATATGCATGTACATTTTTGTATATACAAAAGTATTATGTGCATATGTATGTATTTATGTACATTGAGAATAGCTGATCTAGGGAAACAGAAAAGCTGCAAAATACCATTAAGAAACTTTCAGGAAAGATAAGTATATCACACAGCTACAATTAGTATCTTTCATTTAGAGCTATATGAGACTTCAGTGACTCCATTGATCAACTCCTTCAATTTAAAATGAGAAAAATGAGAATCAGAGAAACTAGGTAACTTTGCCAAGGTTTCAAAGCAAATAGGCATAAGATGTGGCATTTCAATCAGAGAATCTGACCCCTAAAAATCCCTGAGCTTTTTTCTTTTCCACTATGCCTCTTTCATAACTTCCTTTCCCTCAAACAGTCAGCTCCATTGTTAATAGAACTAAAAACAGGAAAAGACTATTTTAAAAATCTGAGAATAGTACAAAAGTTCACATTTTTTCTGAATGATGCTATGTTCATCTTAATAACAGATAAAGTAAGAATGCAATGTCCTGTTTCTTTCAAGGAGAACAGAAGAAACTTTATGCGAAACACAGTGGAAAAAATATGTATAGTTGTTGACTGCTGGGAAACAGCAGTAAGGAACAGACTGTGCCTACAATAGAAATTGAGTTGCAACCCAAGAGGTAAAGATATTTGCCACAAACAACAGAATGGGCAAAGACCAAGAAGGAACAGAAGGAAGAATGCCTTGTAACTAACCCTCTGACTTCTGCCCTTTTTGCTTGGCTGTTTCTTTAGAGAAGAGTTAGGAGGTTGTTGTATTATGGATTGTGATCTGTCTCCAAGGATAAGGTTTGGGAATTGCTACAGAATGGCCAGTGTCCAACATATCCAGCAGCATTTAGAATACATACACAGTTAGGAAAAGTAATTGCAACCAGTGAATTCAAATTGGGTCACTTGTGCATCCATTTCTGAGAAGAAAAGCAATACTTTAAATAATGACAGAATCATGGAATCAAAGCTTTGGAGAGAAAAGGAGGTATATTGAAAATATATTACTACCTCATTTTACATAGCAAATTGAGGACTAGTCATTTGATTAGCTTACGTAGGTTGTAAGTAGCAGTGATGACATTCAAATCTATTTCCTCAGACAGTTCCAGGTTCAAATCTTGTTCTTAAAATAGCAACAACAAAAACAAACAAAAAAAAAAAACCCCTTGTCTATCTTGTGATAATAACTTTACCTCTCTACTATTAATTTTCTTCAACTATAAAACAGATAATTTCTTAGAAATCTTCTTCTCTAAAACATATCAACTTACTCAAATAGAACATCACAATATTTCTTCATAATTTCTCCTAGTGTACATATATCAGTATCCATTTTTCTTTTCAAAAATTATTTTTCAACTCTGGGGTACTACCTATCAGACTGATTAAGATAATAGAAATAAAAAATGATAAATGTTGAAGGGGAAGTTGGAAAAGTAGGACACTATTGCACTTTTGGTGGGATTGTGAAGTGATCCAATCCATTCTGGAGAAAAAAAATTTGATACTACACAACTGTACATACCATATGATCCAGAAATAGCACTACTTGATCTGTATCCCAAATACATCATTAAAAAGGGGAAAAGACCCACATGTATAAAAATATTTATAACAGCTCTTTTTGTGGTGACAAAGAATTGAAAATTGAAGGGATGCTTATCAATCAGGGAATGGTAGAACAAGTTGTGGTACATGGATGTGATGGAATATTACTGTTCTATAAAAATTATGTGTATGTGGATTTTAGAAAACCTGGAAAGACTTCTATGAATTAATGCTTAGTGAAATGAGCAAAACGCAGAAAACATTATAAATACTAACAACAGCATTCTATGAAGATCAAGCATAATTGGTTTAGTTTAGTTCTTCTCAGCCATACCATGATCCAAGAAAGCTTTAATAGACTTGTGATGGCAAATGCCATTCCTGTCTAGAAAACCATGATAGCAGATTGAAGCATACTGTTTTTGTGTTTATTTTTATTTTTCCTGTCTTTTAATTTTTCTCTATGGTCTGAGTTTTCTTTTGCAACATGACTATTATGGAAATATGTTTAACATAATTATATATGTAAGAAAAATAATTATTTATTTTTACACATTTTGCAAGCAATGGATTAACAACACTACTATTTATTAAAGAGGTCAGAGAAAGTAGAGATGTGTCTTTATTTTTTGAAGTATCCCCAACATGAAAAGCAGGGATTTGCCTGCTTATTTAAAAAATGGGTAAACAAATTCTGGTTTATGGATATAATGAAAACATTATTGAACCATAAGAAAAGGACAACTTTCTTGGAAACTGGAAAGCTATTAACTAATGCAAATATAACACCATTAAATATTTATTAAATATCTTCTATATGTCAGACAATCTGCTAATCTCTAAAAATACAAATAAGAAACATAAGAACTGTCTCTGCCCTGAAAAAAGTTACAATCTAAAGAAAGGATGAAAATACATAAAAGAAATGTGATAAGCAAGGGAGGGGTGAGTGCTAGAGAGTATCAGCATAAAGGCAAGGTGCAGATTATGGTAGAATTGAAAACAAGGAAAACAATTGGCAGCAAATTAAGAAATGACTGGGATTTATAAGTCTATAAAGGAAGTTCATGGGAAATGGTATTTGCTTCACTTTCAATCCTTCTAATCAGAAAGACAGAAGCAAATGAGTACAGTAATGGTCTGTAAGTAGCAAAAGTGAATTATGAAGTGAACAGATCCAGGAAAATAATTTATACACTTATAGTAACATTATAAAGAAAAACAAATTTGAAAAAAATAGATTTTTATCAATATGATGATAAATTAATTTCAGAGGATTGAAGATAAATGAGGTGCTAACCACCTTATTCTAGAGAAGTGATCAATTTAAAGTGCATGTGTTTTTCAGTATGAGCATGTATACATTTCTTTTGTTATACTATAATTAGTATAATGTTTTAACTTCTTGGGTTTTTTCCCAAGTTCAATGGAAGTGAAGAGAGAGACAGAGACATAGAGAGAGAGAGAGAATAAATGCTTATAAAAACAAATTTAAAAGTACAAAAATGGGAGTTATAAAGTTCAACATAGCTTCAAATCCTAACTTTTACTACTTAGTATAGTGCCTGGCAGATAGTAGGAACTTAATAAATGTTTAATGATTGTTCAAAGATCCATACATATTTTATATTTATCTTATTAACTTAGAAAAGTTATGTAACATCTATGCCTCAGTGGAAAATCATATTATTTGTACTATCAATCATACAAGTTGTTGTAAAGGATTTGTGCACTTATGATCTTAGAGATAAAAGGTAAATACACTGTTTCACTTATCTGTGTATATTTTCAAGTATTTAGGATAATGTTCTGCACGTGGAAGGTATTTTAAAAATCCTACAAATGGCTGAACTTCTTTGAATGATGATATGGACCAAAGCTTAATTCTTAGTAAGTTACTACTCTGTGCTAGAGACTGATGAGGGAAACATCAATAAAGCATTACTTCTCAAATAGTTTCAAATTGAATTAAAGGAGATACTCATGAATATAATATTAAATGAGATGATTCAAAGAAAGTGTTTACAGTGAAAGAAATAATAACAGTCCTATACTCTCCTCTCCTCAGGCCTCAGATAAATTATTTCCAGACCTGGAAGCTATATTAAAAAAAATAAACATTTAGTTAGAACACCTAAGGCTCTTCCCAGTATTGGGCCCCCAAGTTCTATATACTTTGTGGGTCAGTACTTTCTCTAATCTATATATTGTGAAGTTCTGAAATGCCACAAATGTGTTTAGTTTGACTAGGCAGCCAAGAAATATATGTTTCAGAGAATTTGATGAAATAACAAAGTAATAAAAATAGAGCCAAGCTAGCATGTTGGATAGAGAACTGATCATCTAGAAGATGAGTTCAAGTTCTGCTTCTCCAATACTGGCTGTGTGCCTGAGTAAATGTCCTTTTTTGTCATCTTGCACATCAAAAGGAAATGAATTGCATTGGGAGAGGGAATACTTCACCAAAAGTTTCCTACGCTGATGTAATCACAGACTAAATTAACAAAAATAATAACAACAATAATAATAAAGTATTCTGCCCTTGAAATTCATTCTCTGATAAATACACAGAATCATTTGAAAGAGTTTGCATGCAGAAAAAAAAAAGGTGCACATGGCATATAAAGATGACCAGGGGACACATATGGAAAGACAAATTTAAATCTTCAATACTATGGAGTTGTCAAATGTCTTTTATTTATTCTGTCAGGGTGTGTTCTGTGGGGCTCAATCCTTACCAGACATAGCATCTCTGCTGTCTTATGTAGTCTTCAACTAGTCATCTATCATGAAGGACATATGATACTCTGCTTATTATACAATGGGGAGGGTTTTTTTTTATTTTTTTATTAGCATCTCCCTTGAAGGAGAGAGATCTAGCACTTTCAGCCATCTATTTTACCCATTAGTTATTAAGTTCTTTTTCTAATCTGATTTTCTCACAGAAAATGCCCAAGTTAAGGTCACGTCTGTCCTATGAATTTCTCTTTTCCATCAATGTCTCCTTTGATTTCTTCAATTTATCTCTTATCTGGCATAACAATAACCCATCTTAGTTCTCAGTTTTTATTCTTGTTTTCTTTTGATACTATCTCCATCCCCACCCTCAAAAAAATATTAAAGAGGAGCAGCTAGGTGGCACAGTGGTTAGAGCACCAGCCCTGAAGTCAGGAGGACCTGAGTTCAAATATGGTCTCAGACACTTCCTAGCTGTGTGACCCTGGCCAAGTCACTTAACCCCAATTGCCTCAGCAAAAAAGCAAAAAAAAAATATTAAAGAGCAGAGGCAATAAATCTCAGAATTCTACATCTTCAAGAGGAAAAGAGGTTGAAGAAAACTATCCCTCATTATACTCCTCAGGGGTTGAGTAACACCCCCCCCCAATCATCATCATCACCCGCAGTTCTTTGCAAATTTTAAGTGTAGTAGAAATAGCATCCTACTTCATCTTTCCTCCCCACCATCCAATATGAGTTAGGCTGTTTTTTTTTCTCCTTTATAGTATTCAGACTCTGAGATTTGTTTGAATCTGGGAAACTAAAAGTTTAGACTGGTGACATCAATTCAGCAGTTGTTCAGTTTTTCAGTCATATCTGGCTCATCATAACCCCATGGATGAGTCTATGGAATTTTCTTAGAAAAGATATAGAGTGGTTTACTATTTTATTCTCCACTGTGTTCCTGTTTTTCAAAGGAGGAACTGAGGCAAATAAGGATTAAGTGACTTGCCCAGGATCACATATTTCGTAAATATGTGAGGCTCAATTTGAATTCATGTGTCTTGACTCCAGCCCAGTGCTATCTGCATTGTATCAATTTAATGTCCTGACTTCTGCAATGCTTAAGTTCAAAGTATTCATGAAAAGGGCTAAGAACTCTCTTGATTCTTGACTTGACTGGGGAATCATGATGGTAAGTGGCAAGAGCATATGTTCACTTGAATCAATTTAAGTTGTTTTCAGTGCCTCTCCTTCTTGAGGATCCTTTTTTTCTGCTGGGGTAAGTATATGCCTTTTTTGTTAAATGTTGAATGGCAAATCAGTCTCTCATTTTTTCAACAATAAACCTAAACCACCAGGAGAATATTCTAAGTTGGCACTAGCCCAAAGCAATTGCTGTAGTGTAACAGGATTGGAAATTTATGAATTCATCATGGAGGAGAGATGGGCCTAACCAATGGTGATAAGACCGGAATCACTTTTCATTTTCACATAGTCTTTTTGCTGATTCCTCTAGAAAGTGCAGTTGCTTTGAGTAAATTATTCCCACTTCTACTCATAGTAGATTTGAAAATAAACTACCAGTGGCATTCATTAAAGTAAGACCTATGTGAGAATGCTCTGTGTCCTTAAGAACTGTATTTCATAGATAATTACACATTATCATATTTAGACCTTTTTCTTGTTGGACTTTTCAGGCAAATAATTTAAGATCCTGCATGTTCTCCTAGAAGATCTCTTCAGTATGTGGGTCACTTTCAAAGTGGTTAGAAGACATTAAATTTTGTTGGGTAAGAAAAAAAAAGATGTTCTAGTAGTAAAAAGGGAGAAAATCAGAAGGACTGATTATGTTCAGCTTTTATGGAGATTAGAATCCTTTCTAACCAATGAGAATTGTCATTCAATTGTCCTAGAGACCTTCTGAAAGAAAGATTTCATCAATTTCAAGGGTGTCATTTAGGTAAACTGCAAGATTTTTGAATTGGTTTTCATAAATGATAATACAGTTGCATTAGCAATCCTCAATCTTTTTAAATAGGTAAAGGCAGTCACTGAAGAAAGGAAGATGATTTTTTTTGAATTGTCTAATAACTGTGCTGATAAAATAGTTTGTTTCATTTTCAAATTTGGAATATGATAGGCCAACCTAAACATTTCCTTAGACCAGAAACATTTCTGTCTTCTAATGAGTGACTTCTGAAAATTACAGAATTTAGGCTTCAAAAGCATTATCACAGTCCACGATTAAAAGTCTCATGCTTAGAGGTAGGAAAGAGAGCACGTATACTAGATTAGAGGAGACCTACTTTTTCTATTTTTTTTTTTTGTTAATTTCTGTCCTTCCTCCATCACAAGAGAGCATATTCCAGATCAAACGGTAGCAAGTACCAAACATAAGAGTGCTTTGGTAGAAAAGGTCCCGACAACTTTCTGTCTTGGGGCAAAGTCTGGCCCCAAGTGTGAAGTCATAGCTCAGCATTAGAAGCACTATAGTGCTTAGATCTACAGCAACACTGCCCTACTATAGAGTAAAAGAACTTTGGCCCTCCACATAATACTTCTACCCTGAAAAAAGGCTATCATTTGACCCTGGTAGATTGATTTGGTAGCTGACAGAGATGTAGGACCCAATATTGCTGACTGGGGACAGCAGGCATAAACAATGACCCTAGCAGGAAGATCCAGGATCATAGAACAACATTTGACAGCAGAGATAGGGCCCAAAGACAATACAGTATATGATTCCTAGCATCTGACTTACCAGTTGGGTAGAAGAGTGACCAATGAAAGATGCAGTGTTAAAATATGGGTACCCAATTGTCCACTGTTTATTGTGATGTAAAAGTGATTGGTCCTACTACATTGCTACCCAAATAACCCCCAGTGGTCAATGTACAATTTCTCCCTAGTGGGAAATAAGGACCTGGTTGTTTATTGGCCACTACATTCTTCCTGAGACTCCTAGATTCACTCACTTCTTCAGGGAACTGTTACATTGTTTATTCTATTTCACTTGCTATATTTCTATTTAATTGTTCTCTTCCTTTTTTTAATATTGCCTGTATCAGGCTTATTGAATAGAAGAGATCAGGGTTGGTTTTTGAGTCCAAAATTAATTGATGTAATAGTATGTTCTCTAGAAAATGTTAAGGATCTTTCTACCAAGGGATGAATATAGTAAGAAAAGTGCCCCAATTTCTTCTTTCTTCCTCCTGCCTTTCTCTGCCCTCAACAAAATGACAAGCAAATTAGGCTAGATTTTTTCCCCTTAAGAGTTATTGAGAATTCCCTTGACTTGATTAACTCAGAGAACTAAAGGCTCAGACTTGTTCATACCACTTCCTTATCCTCTGAGTACAAAGCAGCTATTTGGAGCTCCAGGGACGCTCATACTTTTCTGGTTTATTATGCAAGATAATTCTGGCAAGGGAACTCTGCTCAGCTGAATTATATTGGCATGTCCTTGATGTCTGTCTGTATTGTATAATTTCTTCTAGCTATGACTGATTAAATCTTACTTTTTAAAAACTTTTGAATGACCTATAAATATTTCATTTCTTTCCATTATTTAACCCAAACTACTAGAGGATTGGCTTGAGTCTGGTCCAGCCCAGAATAAATCTAACAATAGAAGAACCACTTCTGGATTCTGGAAGCTTCTACATTGGGTCTTGTCTTTCCCTATTCAAAGTCTCCTGCCTTAGACTTTCAAGGTGGGTGAATTTAGACAAGTCACTCAATGCTATAAGACTGTTTCTTTTAATATCTATTTAAAATAGGAAAACCAGTTTAATCCAGTTTAAATGTATGAACCCAGTAAAAAACAGTGTAAAACAATGAAAACAATGTCCAGAAAGTAAGGTAAAAAGAGTAAAAATAAATTTAAACTAGTCCAAACCATATAAAACAATTGAAACCCAGTTAAACTAATTTCAAACCAATCCAAAAGGAGAAAGAAAAAATCATCTCTCTCAATTTCCTTTCCAAGACAGATAGCTTGGACCACTTACTGCTGGCTTCAGACCAGTTTAAACCAAATAACATTGATTCAAACAGTCTTCAACTGATTTTAACTAGACTCAATGTGTTTATATTAGATTAAACTGCTTTTTAACTTAATTACCTGGTCTAAACTGGATTGAATCTAAGTTAATGGCCTTTGCAAGCTCATAAAATTAATAATTGTCAGAACTTCATCTTTTCTTTCTAGAACAGCAAAATTTACAGTATTGTGGAATGTTTTATGGGATCTCAAAAGTAATCTCATCCTAATATTTGAATTGATCACGCAAATTTTATAAATCTTTTTTGAAAATATTATAGCATTATTCTTTGAGTAAGCACTATTATGGATTAGAAAAAACTATAGGTGAATCAATGTTTGTTTGTTTTTTGGTGGAATTATACTACAGAGTTGGGTAGTGCAAGAAAAAGGAGAAAGGAGGAAGAAAATAAAGAAAATATGTGATGATATGCCTGAATCAAACCAATGGTGAAGAATGAATGAAAACTAATTGCTATTGTCTTTCAATAAGAAGAGGTTTTGTAGAGAAAAGGATGAGACATAACAAAGGAAAGGACTGAAATGGAAGAAGAAAGAAAGAGAAATATTATTTCTTGGTTATCAGGGGTTCCACTGAAAGGTGCTTACTTAAATAGAGAGGAAATCTTGGATCATGGGTAATGGAAACCTTACAGTGGGTTTGGTGCTTAAAGAGCATACAGTATTTGAGAAATTGTTGAGGCAACATATAATGTTGGCTCATAGATCTTGGAAGCAACTGACATCCAAAAGAGATTGAGAGCATGGCTGAAGGAAAATATTCCATAGTAAATGAGAAATATCATGATAATCAGGGGCAGGAGGCAAATTTATACTATGAGGCAATACTTCAATCTTTTGCAGAAACTGATATTTGCTAGAGGGAGATATAATAGAAAAAAAAGTGTGTGTATGGGATGGAGGAGGAGGTGAAGGTCAAGATCCACCAGCCAATTCCAAAATGGAAACCATTTAGAAGAGAAGATCCAAGATGGCAGAGTAATAGGAAGCAATATAGTAAGCTCCATCCCTTCAAACAAATTCCAAATAGACCATGTTTCAAACAGAAAATATAGCAGAATGAATCCTAATGGAAAAATCTAGAAAACGTCACAAAATATTATGTCTTATTCAGGTTCACACAGAAAGATAGATCTGTATCCAATGGAAGAGGTAGTTTGGTTCACCCTCAAGCTGGAGTAATTGTCCTCTCTTCAGTTTTGATGTCCAATGGGAGAAGTGAAGATGCTGCTAGGATATGAGAAAAGACATCAGTTCTGGAACCCTTTTCATGATGAATGTGAATTATATTCACACGCTTAGTTATAGAAACAATGATACTGAAAGTAGTTCCATAGTATTTCCTACTCAGAAGGTAATAACTGGCTTGCTCCATTATCCCCCAAAGCACCACAATTTTTCAATACTGATTAATATATAGGCATAAAGAGCCAGAAATTTTGTCTTTCAGAGGTAAAATTATCTGAGTTAGAAGATCCTTGTTTTTTAGATGAGTATGGTAAGTTTTCATTAAGGTGATAAAAACAGAGCAAGGTCTTGATTGATGGACAGTCATATGGTAGAAATGATAAGAGTTCTGGGCCTGGAAGCAAGAAGAATCATCTTAATGAGTTCAAATAGGGCCTCAGACACTCACTATGTGATCCTGAACAAATCACTATTGCCTGTGTGCCTCAGTTTACTCATGTGGAAAATAAAATGACAAACGACTTCAATATACTTGCCAAGAAAACTCCAAATGGGTTCACTAAGAATCAAACACAACTGAACAACTCATCAACAACTTGATAAAATAGAAGTTAATTATGTGGGGAGAAAAGCCCACTAAGAAAAACACACAAGTACTTAGTAACTTCAATTTGTTGCATCTTGTCAGCACCTAGTCTTGTAGGCCTAAATCAATGTGATATGGAAGAATATAATATATATCTTTTCCTAAATTGGTCCTAAGATGTTCTATTAGTTAAAAAAAAGATATGGTGGGCTTTATTCACAAACATAGTAAAAGCTTTATTTCTTTTTTTTTAATTGTTGTTTTTAAATGAGACAGGACTAATGATTTACTGATTCAGTATGTTTTTTTTTCCTCTCCCATGGTTTTTCCCTTTTGCTCTTATTTTTCTTTTCCTACATGGTTCATAAAGCAATGTGTATTAAAAATAAATAAATCAAAAGAAAATTAGCTTGTTCAGCATTTTTATAGAGTAATGATTATCTTCATATACCACAATTCAGCCATTAAGCAATTGATGGGCATCTACCCATTTTCCAATTCTTTTCTACTGAGAAAAGGGCTGTTACAAACATTTTTGTCCATGTGGGTCCTTTTCCCTTCTTTATTGTTTTCTTGGGACACAGTGGTACTGCTGGGTCAAATGGTATGCTGAGAAATATGAGGTAATACCTCAGAGTTGCTTTAATTTGCATTTCTCTAATCAATACTGATTTAGAGCATTTTTTCATATGACTATAGATGGCTTTAATTTCATCATCTAAAAATTTTAATGCAAAGTGGTTTTTATAGTAAGTTATAGTAGTTTAAGGACTTTATACTGTTTCCTTGAGACAACAGGGAGCTGGTAAAGAATTTTGAAAAGGAGAATGATATGATAAAAGACTTGTGCCTAAAAAAATTATTTTGACACCTATTTGCAGGTGAAGAGGGAATATAGGATGGAAAAAGAGAGATCAATTTAGGAATTCATTAAATCAGATTTCTTTTGAATGTGTTGAATTTAAGTGACTAAGGAGACATCCATGTGGGGTTAAACTCCTAATTGATTCTCATTGATCCTCCCTGAAAGGGGGTTATTGTCTGGGGAAAAGGAGAACATAGCAGAAATCCCTTTAATTTACTGGATGGTTGTTTGTTCTTTTAACTGGTAACAACTGTTTTTGCAAAACAATTGAGATACACATAGCTTTTCTTCTCTCTATGAGTTCCTGGGTAACAGAGATTAAGGAAAGATTCCCAAGCCAGGGGTGCTATAAGAAGTTAGAAATAATATCATACACATACACACACACACACACACACACACACACAATATCCCACCACCCTGAGACTATCAGTGTTAAGTGACTTGGCTAAGGTCAGATAGCAAGTATTAGAATCTGGATTTGAACTCAGATCTTTCTGAATCCTGAGCCAGTGTAGTCTCTGCTGCACAATTTAGCTACCCATGAAAAATAAAGTCTTGAAGGGACTCAAAGAATCTTATGACTGTTTGTAGTCCTTAGTTTTTTTTTTTTTTTTTTGGTGGGGGGAGGAGTCTGATTTCATTTTTATTTCCCTGAAAATTGAAATTTCTGATCTATCACTATATGCAAGATAATAGAAACATAAGAGCTTAATCCTAAAAAGATAGGAAACTGGAATTATTTTGGCATAATTTCTTGCTTTTCCTCAATTATTGAGGCTTTATATGCATAATTATATGTGCTTCTTATTGTGAATGTATTTCCTGTTTTTTTTTTTTTTTATCTTGAAAATTGATTCAACTTCAAGTGAAATGACCATAAAACATAAGGGCAAACTTGTTATAAAATGGCATTAGTGATTCAAGTGACTGATATTTCCATATCAAAAAATTGGAAACATTAGAACAATTCACATTCAGTTCCAAGGCACAGTCACTTCAATACCAGTATTGTGCTTTATTTTGTTGAATCATTTGTCAAGTCTCATTCCCATCCTGTAAGTCATAAGGCATGCACTTTTTTCCTCAAATAAAATTTTATTTCAGTTAGATTCTCTTAATGAAAAATGATTCCAGTTTTTCTTTGTGTATTCCTATTTAATTCAAACTAAAGAAAAATCTATTGTGCTTTTAATGGAATAACAGAAAAATAAATTTATTGGTCTGCCCTCAGTTTACACAATATGAAGTCTGGGCCACTTTTGTTGATCAGAATTTTGATTTTTCAGAACAGTTATTAGTCATTTCTAATCATAAAATGGCAGAAACCAGTTCATCATAATTTATAATGTAAAATAAGATGGGAAATGGATTCTGAATACGTTAATAAGACAAAGAAAGACTCTCATTTCCCTGAAAAGCCATTCATACCACAATTATAGAATCTATAATACTATTCAGGCAAAAAAAAGCAGAAACATAATTGGCCTTTCATTATCATTTTCAATTCAATAAATAATATGGAATTGTATATACATAAGAGAAGAAATCAAGAAATGAAACAAAATATAAAAATGATACCCTCAAATTTTGATAAAGGCAAAAATTAGTCTGCAACAGAACAAAGGAGGAGTGCACTACAAGAGATGAACAGGACAAATGAGCAGTTAATGAAAGTGATGAAGAATTGCAATGTTGCTGAAACATGTGAAATACCATTGTTATCCATTATTTCTGAGATTGTGCATATGCAACATTTAGTATAAATTTTAGTCAATAATGACAAGGCTATAGAAGAAACAATTATTAGTAAGAAAATGTTGGATTAGAGATTAAGGACCTGCTTCCAGACTTGGCTCCACCACTAACTAGCTTCAGTAAGTCATATAACTCCTGTCTGTATATATTTTTTTTCAAATGGAAAATAGAGTAAATAATAACTGCCTTATAAGGTTGTTGTGGAGATTAAAAGAAAACAACAACAGCATAGTATGCTTGCAAAGCTTTTTTTAAAAGTAAAATATATAAATAATATTTTTGTTTTCTCTCAATAGATAGCAACTCTTAGGTCAGAATTACTTTGTTTTATTTTCATTGATTCATTGATTCATTTTTTTATTTAAGTTTGGTTCTCTCTAACTTGCCCAAGATAGAAGTATGGTGGCTATTTTGGAATCTGATTGGACTGACTTAATCTGTTTCCTGTCTGGGTTGGTTTGTCCTTCCCCAAAACAACTTGGTTTCCCCTCACATCCTCATGCATAAAGCCCAGTATTAAAGCTAAACAAATCAGACACCCATTAGAGTAAGCTAATATAGTTAAGAATTTAAGAATTCAAAGAACTGTCAGCCTTAACCCACCACTCCAGTAATAGGGATGGTGGTTAGTCTTATGGCATCACTTTTAACAGCCAAAACAGTTTTTGTTTATTACTATAGTGGTAGCACTTCAGGGCTCTGACTAGCTAATTAAGAAGGGAAATTAGAATGTACTACATATCCTCTCTTTCATCCACTTGTATGTATAGTTTCTTCCTTTTATTCTTTCACACTGGACTTACTCTATTTTTCCTACTTATCTAGTACTTGGATTCTCATTGACACAAGCTCAACCATATGATGCATTATGCCCATAGAAAATTCTGGCTCAATACTACCCAGCAATAGGTCCATATCCCACTCCCGCTCTAATTTTTCATTTTTAGCTTGTAGATAAAGAAAAATTAGGTAACACCAACTTCTGTCCATAAAACAAAATTTTTTGATAAATATTTCTATTTCTGAACAAGTCTTATAATGATAGTTTTTATGATGCTTTATACTTATTAGTACTCGGAAGGAATATGATATCGTTTAGCATTTCCATAGAAATCAAATTGATATCCAAAGAATCACTCAAGTGCTCAGAAACTATTTCCTATATATTGTTAACAAACTGATTCACCCATGTATAGTTTATTTGGCCTTGAAGAAAATTTCTTGCTTTTGTGTAAATTACATAATAATTGTGAAACAATGTAATGCAAAACTTTAAGAACAAAACCTACTGACTGCTTTGTTTGAATGGCACTTAGAATCAGATAGTGGTATTGAGCATATGTTAAAGATTAACAAAAATTAAACCATTTATGAGTTCCTCCATTTGTACATAGGCTGCTTTTATTGAAAAAAAAATATCATTCTTTTTCTTATTTATATACAATCTGGCATAAAATGAATGTTTTAAAAGTTTAAGTGTACTGAAATCCACTTAGGATTTGTTTCATTTAAATGACAAGATTTTCCTGTTCTATACTGCTACTATTATTACTTCAGAAGTCTTATGAAATATAAGAATAACTTATTATTAAACTTTTTATTCACTAAAAATGCCATTATACCTAGACATCAAAATCACATTTTGATCTCCATAATAGTTAACATGAAAAAATCACATTGACAGCATAAAATCAGAGCATAAATTAGATTTGTCAGTATCTAATAATGTGAATGTGTTCTTAAACATGAATGTGTAAGAAAAAGTAAAAAGAGAATCATTTAAACCTCTCTAGAAAATATCATGACAAGTTATTTATGGCATTGCTAGAAAAGTAATTTACTGAAAGCTCCAGTTGCTTTATTTTCACCATACATGCAGTGTATGAGAATCCTACAACTAAAAAGAGGATTTAACACCTATTTTCGCTATGTACTCATGTGCATAAGTATGCACATGAGTACATAAAAATATTGCTTAAAAATATTACTGTGAGAGTTCACAGGAAATATTACCAGAGGCAAAAATGGTTAAGTGCAAAATGTTAAGTTTAGAAAAAAATTCTTTAAGAACATAATAATCAATGAAATAGAAATTAGAAAAATACATTTTATTCATCTATTTAAGCAAGATAACAGCAAGATCAGAGAGTGCACTAGGTCACAATGACACAAAGATCTTAGATTACTTTCGGCTGCATCTATACCATATTGATTAAAGAAAACACATTCATCATACTGGGGGGGGGGGGCA
>JAJPUD010011252.1:0-39113 GCA_023553655.1 Myrmecobius fasciatus | reverse complement strand
TTTGGAATTTGGAGTTTGGAGTTTGGAATTTCTTCCACGGTGAGCCGAGCTGAGTCCCACCCTCACTTCCGGCCTGCACAGTTGTCGTCTATTTATCTCTCTGTCCGAGTCCGACTAACCTGATATGAAGTTCTCCAGAGAGCCGTGCCCAAATATTTCTGAGTTCGTTGACTTGAAGATCAGTTCAGAGGCTTATTTTATTGTTGATTTGAGAGAAGATTGGAGGAGAGGGAGAAAGTCACCTTTTCACGCCGCCATCTTGGCTCCGCTCCCTGCTGGTCATTTCTTACAGACAAATAATGTTCCATGACATCCATACACCATAATTTATTCAGCCATTCTCCAATTGATGGGCATCCATTCAGTTTCCAGTTTCTAGCCACTACAAAAAGGGCTGCCACAAACAGTTCTGCACATGTGAGTCCCTTTCCTTCCTTTAAGATGTCTTTGGGATATAGGCCCAATAGAAAAACTGCTGGGTAAAAGAGTATACACAGTTTGATAACTTTTTTGAGCATAGTTCCAAATTGCTCTCCAGAATGGTTGGATCTGTTCACAGTTCCACCAACAATGTATCAGTGTCCCAGTTTTCTCACATCCCCTCCAATATTCGTCATTATCTTTTCCTGTCATCTTAGCCAATCTGACAGGTATGGTAGTGGTATCTCAGAGTTGTCTTAATTTGCATTTCTCTGATCAATAGTGATTTGGAGCACCTTTTCATATGATTATAAACAGTTTTTAATTTCATCATCTGAAAATTGTCTGTTCATATCCTTTGACCATTTATCGAGTGAAGAACGTTTGGAATTCTTATAAATTTGAATCAATTCTCTATATATTTTAGAAATGAGGATTTTATCAGAACCCTTAAATGTGAAAATGATTTCCCAATTTATTGCTTCCCTCCTAATCTTGTCTGCATTAGTTTTGTTTGTACAAAAACTTTTTAACATAATATAATTAAAATTATCTATGTGGTATTCAGTTAAGAATTCCAGTTCTTCTTTAAACACAAATTTTTTTTCCTTCTCCACAGATCTGAGAAATAAACTATCCTATGTTCCTCTAATTTCTTTATAATATCACTCTTTATGTCTAAATCATGAACCCATTTAGATCTTATCTTGGTATGTGATGTTAGGTATGGGTCAAGCCCTAATTTCTTCCATGCTAGTTTCCAATTTTCCCAGCAGTTTTTGTCAAATAGTAAGTTTTTATCCCCAAAGCTGGGTTTGTTAAACACTAGATTGCTATAGTTATTGTTTATTTTGTCCTGTGATCCTATTATATTCCACGGATCAACTACTCTGTTTGCAAGTACCAAATGGTTTTAATGACTGTTGCTTTATATATATATTCAGATGTGTTTCTTGTAAACAACATATTGCAGGATTCTGGTTTTTAATCCAGTCTGCTGTTTCCATTTTATAGGAGAGTTCATCCCATTCACATTCACAGTTAAAATAACTAATTCTGTATTTCCTGCCATCTTATTTACCTAAATTTATGTTTTTCTCTTTCCTTTTCCTTTTCCAAATATGTTTTTTGTAAACAGCATATTGTAGGATTATGTTTTTTAATCCACTCTATATTTGAATCCATTTTATGGGAGAGTTCATCCCATTCACATTCACAGTTATGACTAACAGCTCTGTATTTACCTCCATCCTGCTTTCTCCCTGAATATTCTTTTGTTCTCTCTATGCTGTCCTTGGTTGTATGTTTGTTTGTTTGTTTGTTTGTTTTTTTTTTTTTACCTACTCCACTCATGACTTTTATCTCCTAAAAACTCTCTCCCTCCTCTTAGTAGTATTTTTCTTTAACTTGTTCTACCTACTACCTTGTCTTCTATCAATGCTTTCCCCCTTCCCGTATCTTTCCCCCTAATATTTCTGTCTTCTTTTCTATCCTGTCCCTCCCTTTCCTTTTCCTCTTTCTCCTCATACTTCTTTGTATTATTAGATAAATATCTTTACCACACTGAAGGATTGTTATTCCCTCTTAGAACCAATACTGATGAGATTAAGCTTCAAACTATGTTTATCTCCATCCCTTCTTTCCCTGTCCATGTGAACTATTTTTTCCCATTATACCTCTGCTTTCCACTTTTTCCAGTACAGATCTTTTCCCATCTCTTAATGTCTTTTTCTTTGATATCATTACATCAGAGTTTATCTACAATTACACCCTGAATCCATGTGATGGCCCCCTCTGTCTGCCCCAATGACAGGTAAAATTCTTAAGAGTTACAAATATTGTTTTCCCATCCAGAGACATAAACAATTTAACCTATATACATAATAAGTGCCAAGTCTGATATTTGGTAGCAAAAATTATTTTAATTTCATCATATAGGAAATGTAAATATATATCCTACATATCTCATAGGATTGTTGTGAAGGTCAAAGAAAAGGTTGTATGTGAAGCACCTTAAAAATATAAACAATTGTACCTATGACAGAAACTATTATAGTAAATTTTGTAAAATCATTTTTGTCATTTTAAATGAGGTTTGCACAGAAATCCTCCTAGAACAAGTCACTCTCTGAAAATTTCTTTTATAGTTAATATTTTGAAGATTCTTGTATAGTTTGATAAATTGACTACTTTTTTATATTCACATGTGAGTATTTTGAGGTATGGTGATTATTTTTATTTATCAAAAATATGTTTAAGACTTCCCCAGTAGCAAATCAAACAAAAAGCATGACATATTTTCCTGTTAATCTCTGGTTTGAATTTCTTCTGCCACATATCTATATGCTGAAAGATAAAACTTTTTTCAGAGTTTGTAGATTAATCATTAAGTTTGTGTGTGTGCCTGTGTGTATTTGTGTATATCTATCTAGTATTATTTTTTCAGTGTTAAAGGTTCAGTGCTATATCTAAATTGTTGTAGAGAACAGGTCTGTCTGCAATGAAGTTGAATTTCTTATTATGTTTGAAGTTTTATTTGTATTATGGGAATTTGGGTAAAAAGTTTCAGGTGTAGGATTCTAATCAGGTGATTATGTCTCTAAATAGCATACTAATTTTTCCCCATAAAACTGCAGTAATATGATGCAGTTTGTACTTCTTCCTTACATAAACTTCATTGATTGTTGTGGTGACAATGACTTGAGCCTGAATCAAGCAAAAATCTTTCCATATCTATTTAAAAAATGTTCACAATTCAGGACTTTGTTCAGACTTGTTCTTAACAAATCTCTTATTAAATTTAGTTGGATGTCTTCCATTAGAGTGCTTTTTTATTCAGCTCTTGAAACTTAAGTTATTTTGTAACCCCCATCCAAAGACAAACAGGTTCTGTCTATATCTTCACTATCATAAGCTCATTGTCAGTCTTTACCATTGTTTTGTGAAGTGAGGTTAATTTATTCAAAAAAAGTTCCATATAATTGAAAATATATTGATTTTCTACTCTAAGTATATCTACTAACATTGTTTCTCCTTTTTCATAAGGCAATATGATTTGATTATTTCCATATGTCTATATATAGCTCTAATTTCTTCTTAAAACTACCTTTTGACATCCCTTTAGCATTTGTCAATTGGAAAATGGCACTTATTTTAATAAATTTACTTATTTCCCAATATATATTACATGCTTTCTCATTCTCTTTTTAATTTTGGCTGAATTCCTATTATTTGTGAAAGAACTTTTAAAAGTCATGTGATCAAAATTATCCAGTACACTTTTTGTGACCTTCTTACTATCTTGTTTAGTCATGAACTTTCCTTTATCCACAGATGTGACAGCTAAATTTTTTAATGCTCCACTACTTTATGAAATCAACTTTATGTTTTATTTTACTCCTTTTGACCTTATTTTAATATATGGTATGAGATGTTGGTCTATGACCAATTTCTGCCAAGCTGCTTTCCAGTTTTCATGGCAATTTTTGTCAAAAATATGTTCTTACCTCAAAACTTGGATTTTTGGATTTATCAAAATTTTATTGCTATAGTTATTTATCACTGTATATTGAAAACCTAATATATTCAACTGATTCATCACTGTATCTCTTAGCCAGTACCAGATTGTCTTAGTGATTACATTTTATGTAGTTTGAAATGTGGTACTGCAAGAGATACCACTGTACACCTGTCAGATTGGCTAAGATGATAGGAAAAGAAAATGACAAATGCTGGAGGGGATGTGGGAAAACTAGGAAACTGATACATTGTTGGTGGAACTGTGAATGCATCCAACCATTCTGTAGAGGAATGTGGAATTATGCTTAAAGAGTTATCAGACTGTGCATACTCTTTGACCCAGCAGTGTTTCTACTGGGCTATATCCCAAAGAGATTTTAAAGGAGGGAAAGGGACCCACATGTGCAAAAATGTTTGTGACAGCCCTTTTTGTAGTGGCTAGAAAGTGGAAACTGAATGGATGCCCATTAATTGGAGAATGGGTAAATAAACTATGGTATATGAATGTCATGGAATATTATTTTTTGTACGAAACAACCAACAGGATGATTTCATAGAGGCCTGAAGAGATTTACATGAACTGCTACTAAGTGAAATGAGCTGAATTATGCACAGTAACAAGACTATACAATGATCAATTTTGATGGACATCGTTCTCTTCAACAATGAGGTGATTCAAACGAGTTCCTATTGTTCAGCGATGAAGATAGTCATATACATCCAGAGAGAGACTTGTAGGAACTGAGTGTGGACCACAACATAGCATTTTAACACTTTCTGTGAATGTTTGCTTGCATTTTGTTTTACTTGTTAGGTTGTTTTTTTTTCTCTTTCTAGATGTGATTTTTCTTGTGTAGCAAGAAAACTGTATAGATATATATGCATATAGTGGATTTGTCATATATGTTAACATATTTAACATGTTTTAAAATACCTATCATCTAGGGGTGTGGGTGGAGGGAAGAAGGGGAAAAATTTGGAACGAAAAAAATTTGCAAAGGTCAATGAAGAAAAGTTACTCATATGTTCTGTAAATAAAAAGTTTTAATAAAAAAAGAAATGTAGTACTGCAAAGTCTCCTTCCTTTACTTTTTAAATATTAGTTCTTTTGATACTCATAACCTTTTATTGTTACAGATGAATTTTGTTAAAAAAATTTTTTTAGTTCTATAAAATCATTTTTGTGAGTTTGATTAGTTTGGCACTGGATAAGTAAATTAACTTAAGCAGAAGTGTAATTTTGATTATATTGACTTGCCTATATAAGCATTTAATATTTCTCTATTTATTTAAATCTATCCTTATTTTTGGGAAAACTCTTTTGTATTGTGTTTATATTGTTGATTGTTTGTCTCAACAGTTAGACTCCAAAATATTTTATATTGTCTGCAACAATTTTAAATAAAACTTCTCTATCTTATGCTTTTAGTTCATAGTCTACAAAAATGATAATGATTTGTGCTGATTTATTCAATATCCTGAGCTTGATTATAGTTGTTGATTCCTTCAGCTAGTTTTTAGTTAATTCTCTAGAATTCACAAAGTGTAGAAAACATTTTCTGCAAAGAGTGAGTTTTTCTTGTCACTGCTATAGCTAGCATTTCTAGTATAATGTTAAATAATAGTGGTGATAAGCAACGCCTTTGCTTCACCCTTGATCTTATTGGAAAATTTTCTACTTTATTCCCATTACAGATAATGCTTGTCCTTGTTTTAGATATATTATTATTTTTATTGTTTTCCATTATGTATAAACCTGTGTGATCTCTTTTGCATTTTCTTGGCAAAAATAATGGCATAGTTTGTCATTACCTTTTCCAGCTCATTTTACAGATGAGAAAACTTGGGCAAAAGTGTTAAGTGATTTGCTCAGGGTAACAACTAATAAATATTTGAGGCTGAAATTTTACTCAAGTTTTTCAGACTCCAGTCATAATATTCTATCCGCTGTATCACTTATATGCCCCTTTTGACAGATATTATCATTTTAAGGAAAAATCCATTTATTCCCATATTCTCTATTGTTGTTAATAGAAATAAATGTGAATTTTGTAAAAAAAAATAGGCCTCTATTGAAATAATAAAATGATTTCCTTTTGCTGATTTTCATATTCATGTGGTTAGTAATGCTCATAAATTCCCTGGCATCTACCATTCTTGTATTTCCAGTAAGAAGTGCAACATATCACAGTGTATATTTCTGATCCAATGTTGTAATTTCCTTGTTGGTATTTCATTTAAAAAATTTTCTATAATTTTAATCAGGATATTAAAAAAATCATTTTCTTTCTCTGTTTTCCGGGTTTTAAGTAGCAAAACTGAATTTGTGTGGTAGAAAAAATTTTGGGGGACTTCTTTACCTATGTGTTCAAATAGTTTATATAGTATTGAATAAATTATTCTTCAGATGATTGATAAAATTAATTTGTAAATCCATCTAGTCTTGATAACTTTTTAGGAAATTCATTTATGTCTCATTCAATTTTCTTTTCTATGGTTAGGTTATTTAGTTAATCTATTTCTTTTGTTAATCTGCTTATATTTTAGTTAGATTCTGATGTATTGACATAATTAGGCAAAATAATTCCTAATCTTTTTTTAAAATTTCATATTCATTGGTGGTTCAGTCAGTCTTTCCATTTTTGATACTAGTTATTTGGTTTTCTTGTTTCTTTTTAAAAATTAAACATGGTTTATTTATTTTCCTTCCATAAAAGCAGCTCCTAGTTTTATTTCTATTTTACTATTTTTCAAAATTTCATTTTTATTATTTTCTCATTTGGTTTTCATGATTTCCATTTTGTTGTATAGTTAGAGATTTTAAATTTTCTCTTTTTCTACTTTTTGCAGTTTCATGTCCATATCATTGATCTGCTGTTTCTCTCTTTCATTAATGTACATATTTAGAGGCATAAGTTTTTTCCCAAGTACTACTTTGGCTTCATCATGCAAATTTTGATATATTGTTTCATTGTTCTCATTCTTTTTTAATTAAATCATTGATATTTCTGTGACTTGTTCTTTGACTCACTTATAATTAAATCACTTGGTTCCAATTAGTTTTAAATCTATGCTTCCAAGACACTTTATGGAATATAATTTTTATTGCATTATATTCACAAAATGATGCAGTTACTACTTCTGCAATTTTTTTTTCATTTTTGAATTCTTTGTGACCTCATGGTCAGTTTTTGTGGAGGAATCATGTATTGATGTAAAAAATATACTTCGTTCTGTACCCATTACATTTTTTTCAAGAGGTCTATCATATAAAACTTTTCTAAAATTCTATTCATCTCCTTAACTTGTTTCTTATTTATTTCATAGTTAGATACATCTGCTTTTGAGAAAGGAATGCTGAAGTCCCTGATTAGTATAATTTTGCTATTTTTTTCTGTAACTAATTTTTGTATTTGAATGCTATACCATTGATGAATATAGGTTTAGTACCAATATTACTTCATTGTCCATAGTACCAAACTTTAACAAAATGTACTTTTCCTGATTATCTCAATTTGATTTCTTTTTGCCTTTGTTTTGTCTAAAATCATATTTGCTACCTACTCCTTCCCCTCCCCCCCCTTTTTTTCTTTTTTGCTGAAGCAATTGGGGTTAAGTGACTTGCCCAGGGTCACACACCTAGGAAGTGGTAAGTGTCTGAGACCATATTTGAACTCAGATCCTTATGACTCCAGGGCTGGCTCTATCCACTGAGCCACCTAGCTGCCCCTCCTTTTTTTTTTTTTTAAACCTCAGCTGAAGCAGAAGATATTCTAAATTTGCCTGTGTTTCTATTTCAATCATAAGCAAAATATTGTTGCTTTCTACTTTCTAATCCATTCATCTATCTGGTTCCTTTCTGTAGGTAATTTCATTTTAATGACATTGACAGGTGTTATTGCAGTATTTTCTCTCTCTCCTATATTTTTCTGTTTATTCGTTTTTCTCTTTTTTATCCTGTTCCTCTTGGAAAGTTTTTTTTTTGTTTCTGATGATTATATCATTAATTTACACATTCTTTTATCATCACCACCTATCTATTAGTCACTTTCCTTTTCACTTCCCTGTTAAGTGTATATGTTTCTATGTGCTTGCTTGTGTGTGTGCTTATTTGTGCATGTGTATATGTGGTGTGTATATATGTGTGTGTTCTTTATTCTTTTTGAAAACAATTCTGATGAGAAAGATTTTACCTGCCACTAAATTCCTCTTCTTTCTGTTATTCTACCTTTCCTTTAAATCGTTATTTTTCCTTCTACTCTTTATCTCCTATTTCCCATTGAAGGAAATGTAGTTCTGTCTCCAAATGTGTATACATGCATTTATGTTTACACATCTGTATTTTATTTATATTTATCATATCTAATTATCTATTGAGTTATCTATATTTTCTTCCTTTGACTAATTCAAATTATAGTATAAAGTTCAAGTGTTAGCTGATCCTCTCATTTATTTCTTCTCATTGCTATAGACTTCTACTTTTGTAGTCTGATGATGTAAAACAATTTTTCTTTACTTTCATCTTTCTTCTGTACCCAGTGTATTCATCTTCCCTTCTTTTTCCATTTTCCTTTAAGAACATCAAGACATAAAAAAATTACTCCAAGGCCTTCTGACTAGATAGACTCTCTCTAATATTCCAAAACTTCAGAGGGATCACATATATCATTTTTCAGTATTAGAAGTAATTTATCCTTATACACTCCTTAATGATTTTTCTTTTTCTATGTTGATGCTTATTCTTTGAAATTTCTATTTATCTCTTGTTCCTAATCAAGAATATGAAGAAGTCAGGGCAACTAGACAGTGCAGTGGGTAGAGCACCAGCCCTGAAATTAGGAGGTCCTGAGTTAAAATATGATCTCAGATGTTAAACAAATCTTAGTTGTGTGATCCTGGACCAACTAAGCCCAATTGCCTCAGAAAAAATAAAAAAAATAACAAACTCCTGATATGTGGAAGTAATTTATTTCATATCCTATTTAACAGGCCATACTCAATCTTTCTGGGCAAGTTAATCTTGGCAATATGTCTATATCTTTTACTTTCTGGAATCTCATGTTCATGAATACCCACTCCTTTGTAGTAGTGATTATTAAATTGTGTGTGATCTTGATTGAGGCTCCTCAGAACTTAGATTCTTTTTTCTTTATATTTTTCTTCTTATTTATTTCATTTGACTGCTTGCAGAATTTTTATCTTTTATGTACAAGCTTGGGATTTTTGCTGCAAAGTTCCTTGGAGTTTATATTTGGGGGTTTCTTTCAGGAGGTAGCTGGGAGCTTGTTTGCACTTTGCCCTATGGTTTTAAGACTTCTGATAAGCAGTTCTTTAAGATTCTTTGAAATATTATGTATGTGTAGATATATATTTATATCTATATCTTTATCTATATCTATTCCTTTTTTGGTCTTGACTATTGAGTGGTTCAACGTTTCTTAATTTTTTTCTACTTGATATGTTTTCTAGGACATCTTTTTTTTTCTTTGAGATACCTTATAATTTCTTTTTTTTTCTTAAAGCTTTTTATTTTCAAAACATATTCATGAATAAAATTTTTCAATACTTATCCTTGTAAAATCTTGCAAAACCTTGAGTTCCAAATTTTCCACCCTTCCTTCTACTCCCTTCCCCAGAGAGCAAGTAATTCACTATATGTTAAAAGTGTAATTCTTCCATACATATTTCTATAATTATCATGCTACACAAGAAAAATCAGATGAAAAAGGAAAAAGAAAATTGAAAGAAAACAAAATGCAAGCAAACAACAGCAAAAAATGTGAAAATGCTATGCTATGATTCTCTCTCAGTTCCCACAAGTCCTTTCTTTGGGTGTGTATTGCATTTTTTGGCAAAAGATGATTGGAACTGGCATCAATCATCTCATTGTCAAAAAAAAGTCCATCAGAATTTATGTTCACATAATCTTGCTGTTGCCTTGAGCAATGTATAAAGTCTGAATCATCTCATTATTGAAGAGAGCCATGTCCATTAGAACTGATCATTGTATAATCTTGTTGTTGCCACACAATGATGTCCAAATTCTGCTAATTTCATTTAACATCAGTTCATGTAAGTCTCTCAAGGTCTCTCTGAAATCATCCTGCTGATTTTTTCTTACAGAACAATAATATTCCATAACATTCATTTACCATAACTTATTCAGCCATTCTCCAACTTATGGGCATCCACTCAGTTTCCAGTTTCTTGCCATTACAAAAAGGACTGTTGCAACCAGTTTTGAATATTTGGGTCCCTTTTCCTCCTTTAAGATCTCTTTGAGATGTAATCCCAGTAGAAATACTGCTGGATCAAAAGATATGCACAGTTTGGACATAGATTCAAATTGCTCTCCAAAATGGTTGCATCCATTCAGAATTCCAGCAACAATGTATTAGAATCCCGGCTTTCCCACATCCCTTCCAACACATATAATTATTTGTTTTCTGTCATCTTAGTCAGTTTGAGAGGTGCATAGTGGTATAGAGAAATTTGCATTTCTCTGATCAATGTTGATTTGCAGCATCTTTTCATATGACTAGAAATGTTTTTCAACTTCTTCATTTGAAAATTGTCTGTGCATGTTCTTTGACTATCAATTGGAGAATGACTTGAATTCTTATAAATTTAAGTCAATTCTCTATATCTTTTAGAAATGAGGCCTTTACCAGAACCCTTGAATGCAAAAATGATTTCCCAGTTTATTGCTTCCCTTGTGATCTTGTCTGCATTAGTTTTGTTGGTACAAAAACTTTTTAGCTTAATATAATCAAAATTTTCTATTTAGTGTTCAATTTATGAGTTCCTCTTCTTCTTTAGTCACAAATTCCTTCCTTCTCCACAGATCTAAGAGGTAAACTATCCTATATTCTTCTAATTTACTTATAATATCACTCTTTATGTCAAGTTTGTGAACCCATTTCGACCTTATCATGATATACATTGTTTGGTATGGATCAATGTCTAGTTTCTGCGATATGATTTTCCAATTTTCCCAGCACTTTTTGTCAAATAGTGAGTTATTATTCCAAAAACTGGGGTCTTTGGGTTTGTCAAACACTAGATTACTATAGTTGTTGACTATTTTGCCCTGTGAACCTAACCTATCGACTACTCTATTTCTTAGTTAATACCAAATGGTTTTGATGACCATTGCTTTATGATATAGTTTTAGATCTGGTACAGCAAGGCCGCCTTCATCGGCTTTTTTTTTTTTCATTAATTCCTTTGAATTTCTTGACCTTTTGCTCTTCAGGATGAATTTTGCTATTATTTTTTCTAGATTTGTAAAATAATTTCTTGGGAGTTTGATTGGTATGGCACTGAATAAGTAGATTAATTTAGGTATTATTGTTATTGTTATTGTATTAGTCCATCCTATGCATCCAATCCATGAGCACTTGCTATTTTTTCAGTTAATGAGATCTGTATTTGTGTGGAAAGTGTTTTGTAATTGTGTTCATATAGTTGCTGACTGCCTTGGCAAATTGACTCCAAAATATTTTATCTTATCTACAGTTATTTTAAATGGAATTTGTCTTTGTATCTCTTCCTGCTGGACTTTGCTGGTAATATATAAAAATTCTCATGATTTATGTGGAATTATTTTGTATCTTGCCACTTTGCTAAAGTTGTGAATTGTTTCTAGTATTTTCATTGATTCTCTAGGATTCTTTATGTATGCCATCATATCATCTGCAAAGAGTGATAACTTGGTTTCCTCATCATCTACTCTTAATTCCTTTAATCTATTTTTCCTCTGGTTGCCAAAACTAATATTGATAATATTGATTATAATGATTAATATTGATAATAATGGTGATAGTGGGCAACTTTGTTTCCCTCCTGATATTATTGGGAACAGTTCTAGTTTGTCTCCATTACATATGATGCTTGCTGTTGGTTTCAAATAGATGCTACTGATCATTTTAAGGGTTATTCCTATACTTTCTAGTGTTTTCAATAGGAATGAGTGTTGGATTTTGTCAAATGCATTTTCTGCATCTGTTAAGATAATAATATGACATTTGTTAATTTAGTTACTGATATAGTCAATTAGGCTGATAGTTTTCCTAATACTGAACCAGCCCTGAATTCCTGGTATAAATCCTTCTTGATCATGGTGTGTTGTTCTGGGCATGACTTGCTAAAACCTCTTTGCTAATTTTTTATTTCAGATTTTTACATCAATATTCATTAGGGAAATTGGTCTATATTTTCTGTCTCTGTTTTCATCCTACCTGGTTTAGGTATCAGCAACATATCTGTTTTAAAAAGAATTTCATAGACCTCCTTCTTTCCCTATTTTTTTCAAATAGTTGGCATAATATTGGAATTAATTGTTTTTTTATTTAAATTTGATAGAATTCACCTGCAAATCCATCTGGCCCTGGAGATTTTTTTCTTAGGGAGTTGATTAATAGCTTGTTCAATTTATTTTTTCTAAAATGGGACTAAGTAATTTATTTCCTCTTCTGTTAATCTTGAAAATTTATATTTTTCAAGTATTTCTCCATTTCAATTAGATTATCAGATTTATTGACATATAGTTGGGCAAAATAACTCCTAATTATTGCTCTAATTTCCTTTTCATTGGTTGAAAATTCTACCTTTTCATTTTTGATACTAACAATTTTATTTTCTTCTGTCCTTTTTCTAATCAAATTAACTAAAGGTTTATCTATTTTTTTTCATAAAGCCAACTCAGTTTTGTATATTAATTCAATAGTTTTCTTACTTTCAATTTTATTAATCTCCCCTTTTATTTTCAGAATTTCAAATTTGGTTTTTAAATAGGGGTTTTTAATTTGTCCTTTTCCTAGCTTTTTAGTTTTAATATCAATTCATTGATCTTCTCTTTCTCTATTTTATGCAAGTAAACATCAAGAGATATAAAAATTTCCTTAAGAACTGTTTTGGCTGCATCCCATAAATTTTGGTGTGTTGTCTCATTATTGTCATTCTCCTGGATGAAAGTAACAATTGTGTCTGTGATTTGCTATTTCACCTATCATTCTTTAGTATTAGGTTACTTAGTTTCCAATTAATTTTTGGTCTGCTTTCCCCTGGCCTTCTATTGCATGTGATTTTTATTGCATCATGGTCTGAAAAAAAATTACTATTTCTGCCTTTCTGAATTTTTAGGTCAATACATGGTCAATTTTTGTTTGGGTTCCATGTATTGTTGAGACAAAAGTATATTCCTTTCTGTCTCCATTTAATTTTCTCCAAATATCTATAATACTAACTTTTCTAGAATTTTATTTACCCCCTTAACTTATTTCTTATGTATTTTGTGCTTCCATTTGTCTAATTTTGAGAGAGCAAGTTTGAGATACCCCACTAGTATAGTTTTGCTGTCCAATTCTTCTTTGCAACTCTCTTAATTTCTTCTCTAGAAATTTGAGTACTATATCAATTGGTGTTTTCTATTCATATTTCTTCATTTTCTATAGTAATTTTTATTAGGTTGTAGTTTTCTTCCTTATTGCTTTTAATTAAAAATATTTTTGCTTTTGCTTGATCTGAAAACAGGATTGCTACCCCTGCTTTTTTTTAACCCCAGCTGAAGCATAATAGATTCTGCTCCAGGCTTTTATCTTTTTTCTGAATGTATGTCTGCTTTAAATGTATTTCTTGTAAACAACAAAATCTGGGATTCTGGTTTTTAATCCAGTCTGCTATCCACTTTCGTTTTATAGGAGAATTTATCCCATTCACATTAAAGTTAAAATTACTAATTCTGTATTTCCTGCCACCTTGTTTTCCCCAGTTACACTTTTCTTTTTCCTTTTCCCTTTTCTTTCCTCCCTAGTATTTCCCTTCTGACCACCACTTCCCTCAAACAAACTTACCCTTTTACAGCCCCTCCCCCTTCTTGTACCTTTCCCCTTCTATTTCTGCTCTCACTTTTAACTTCCCCTTTCCTTTCCTATTTCCCTATAGAGTGAGACAAGCTTCTCTGTGAACCTAAATTTGTCAGATATTTTTTCTTGGAGCCAATTCTGGTGAGAGTAAGATTCACACAGTGCTCATTCCCCTCTCTACTTTCCTTCAATTTTAATAGGTCTCTTTGTCTCATCAAGAGATGTAATTTATCTCATTTTAATTCCATTTGCATCTTCTTCTAAAAGAATTCCTTTTCCTTCTATAGTTTATTTTTATATCATCACAATAAAATCAAATTATACATACATTTTCTAAGTATGTCAATAACAGAGAAACAGATCTCAAGAGTTAAACATATTATCACCCCCATAGGGATACAAGTTTTTTAACTTTAAAAACAAAGTTATTTTTTTCTTTCCTTTTTTACCTTTTTTATGCTTCTCTTGAGTTCTATATTTGAAGATCAAACTTTCTATTCAGCTCTGGTCTTTTCATCAGAAATAAATGAAATTCACCAGTATCATTGAATGTCCTTTTTTTTTCCTGAAAGGTAAAGCTCACTTTTTTTTCTTCAGACAATTTCTGTTTTTACTTTTCCAAACTATCTTGCAAAGTTTTCGTTTCCTTTCCCCAGCCTTGTGAGATGGAGATCAACTCATTTCAGCTTTGGAGTTTCATCTGGAGATGATTTGTCTTTAAGATTTTCAGGGTTTAAGGTCTATTCTTCTCCTTCCACATAAAAGCTATTTATGATCAGAATTCTTTTTTGCTTTTTGCTCATTTTTTAAAGTTTGAGGTCTGCTTTTAGGGCAAAGGAAAGATTGTCCCAAACTTCCTCTACAGGTGAAAGCTGCTTTAGATTGCCCTAGTACCAGTGCTGCTGACTGACTTCTGGTGGTGTAGGAGTGTCCAAGCCCCACATTTTACTGGGGTTCAGAGGCTCACTATTGGCCTTTTGTATTCGTGTTGGATGTCTTACAGCAAATCTGCTGATTCACTGTCTTGTGTATGGAAAACACAACACCCTAGCTCCCTGCTCTGCATCTGTGCTCTGCTTTCTCCCCCCTGTCTGATTTTAACAGACTTTTTCTGAAGTTCTTCCAAAGTATCATCTGCTGGAAATTTATTATCCTCCAAATATTTTTGGGTTCTGTCACTCCAAAATCAGTTCAGGGGCTTGATATGGTGTTGATCTCAGGGACACCAGAAGAAGCTCGGATAAAGTCTTGTCTACTCTAAACCATCTTGGCTTTGCCCCTTATCATTTCTTCTATTATATTCATTATTTCTACTTTGCTTCTTTAAAATTTTTCATTTCTTAAAGTAACTGGTTTTTACTTGATCCATTCTAATTTTAAGGGAGTTTGTTACGTGAATAAAGTAGTGTCATTTTTATGCCAAGATGTTAATTCCTTTTCCAATTCTTTCTTCTGGAGATCTCATTTATTAGCTATATTTTTCCTTCAAGTGCTCTTATTTCATTTATAATTTTAACAAATTTGCTTCATCTCTTCCATAAATTATATTTGAACCTGCCTAATCTGTGTTTTTCTTTGCAGTTTTGCTTATAGATATTTTGTAATCATTATCAGAACTAAGGTATAATGATAGTGAGTGACAAATGTAAAATATATGTGTAGCAAAGGTAAATTCCAAACCCTGAAAATATAGGCCAGGAGTTCTTTCCATGTTTGAAAGGTCCTTTTCTAGTTTGGGGTCAGCATCTCTCCTGAATTAATTACTTAACTGGATTCTTAGAGAAAACTAATACTCCTAGTCATAATTTTATTATCTTTTCCACTATTGTGAGTGATTCTTCTTTAAGCTTATTCCTCCCTTCCTTCATCTTTGTGTGGAGTGTACATCTCTCATATCTTTTACATGCTATTTCTATTGAGATAGTAGAAATTTGAGAGGAAGCTCCCCCTCAAAGCTACATAGCTAATAATTAAGGTGATGTGAACAATGTATTTTTCTTCCCTGAACACTATTTCATAGGAGTCTCCTGTTTAAAATCGCTTATATGGCTTGTATGGTTTATATCTGTTTTCAAAATACTAGATAGATTTTCTCTCATTTCACTGCTGAATGCCTTGAATAATGTAGGGTATAGGGAAGATAAATTCCCTCCTTTCCTCCTGTATGGAGGTGTTTTTTATAATTTTCTATTTTTTTCAATAATTTTTACAGGCCTTTAACTAATTAAAGCTCCTCATGGTTTAGCTAATCAAAACTCCACAGGGGCTGACCAATTTGCTCAACTGTAGCTATTGTACCTATCTTGAGAAAGATATGTTGTGTAATGCATAGAGCAATTTACTTGAAGTCAGGAAGATTTGAGATTGAACACTGCATTAAGAGCCCACTAGTTCCGTGATCCTGGGGACATCACTTAGTTTCACAGCCTCAGTTTCCTTGTCTGAAAGTAGGTGTAATAACAGCATCAAGTAAGGATCAAATGACATTACATATGTAAATTGCTTTGAAATCTTAGAACATTACATCAATGCTATTATTAATAAGACTTGTCACTATCTTAATGAAAGGAGTGTTCATAATTTATATAAAGATTACAGCTAGGCAAATATTTATAGTTGTCGTTTAATTATTTTAGTCATGTCTGATTCTGGGCATTTGTGGAAAAGATTATGAAATGGTGTGCCATTTCCTTCTCCATATAATTTTATGGATGAAAAATTAAGGAAAATGGTGTTAAATTACTTGCCCAGACTTACACAGTTAGTAAGTACCTGAAGCTGGATTTGAACTCAAGAAAAATGGCTTCTTATATCTTTATAGTTACCTCTCTCATTAACACCTGGTAATTGCATTCTGGGACTTCGAGAAAATCAGGAGGGGTATACTCCTTTATATCTAAATATGGTAGACTCTTTTAAACAAATTTTGTACCACTTCTTATCATCTTGTTTATATTTTTTGAAATTTTTATTCCATTTGTATTTTTATTACCTTTGCATTCATCATTTCTGAACCACTGTTTCTGTAATAGTATTTACTATAAAGAATCTTTTTTGCAATAAATTTGCCTTATTGTACTTTGAATATAAATAGAAACTTAATACAGAGTTTATACTCTACATTCATCAACATATAACATTTTTTCAAAAATCTGATGAAAAGAAATTATATTTAAACTATTCTGGAAACATTATAGATTCTGTTCTTATTTTAAACAAAAAGTATTCATCTTTCATCCTCCATCTTCTACCTGCCTCTTTCTTTATTTTAAATGTTAAAACTGTCAATCACATCTTATTTCAGTTTGCTTTACATAAAATACCTTTATTTTTTCTTATATTAATACAAATAGAAGTATGGTTTAATATTACCACTTGCAGAGAAAAAAATCATGATCAAATATTTTGAATAACATAATCTAGGCAAAATCTTCTAAGATTTTTCCTCTACACAAGTTTAAAATGACATTTCAAATAAAATTTTGTAGCAGCAGATCCAACAAAAGGTAAGAGAGAGACATTTAATCAGCCTAAGATATATTAGGGGGTTGGCAGGATAAGTATGAATTGTCAGAATGGTGACTGACCCTAAAAATACTAAGGAAGCTTTGGTAGCAGCAGCCCTTAACCCAGAAACAGTGTGGGGGTTGGAAAACTTCCTAGAAAGAGGTTACAGAAAGCATTTATTGGCTCTGGGCATAGGATCTTGAGTTATTTGTTAGCCCTAATTTGTAAGCTCTATTGTCCATATGCACTTCTGGGTCACAGTTTCATGGTATACAACATTACTAAAGTTTGTGGCTGCAGGATAATTAGGTACCTGTTCATAATACTAGGACTGAGAGGAGCACTAGCACTTGAAGCTGCAGACGACAAGGGCCCTTACTGCTATATAGCAGAGCACAGAACCATATAGCAGAGATAATACTTCTTCTCAAAGCATACCACCTCGAAAGCAGTGAAAATATGCAGATTTTAGTTTAGAACAAATACTTTTAGAAAAACAAAAACTAGTTCTAAAAGTTTTGGAACAAAAAAGCAAAAAGCTTACAATAGTGGCTTCCCTGCCTCTGGTAAGCACTCAACATAAAATTCAAAATAATGAAATGAGATGTAAAAATGTACCAAAAATTATGAAAAAAGCAACTACAGTGCCAAGGAAGACCAAAGAACAAACTCAGAAGATGACAGAAATGTGAAAACAACTAAACAAAAGCCTCAAAGAAAAACAAATATTAATTAGATAAAAACCCAACAAGAATTCCTGGAAGAATTAAATGAAGAGATGACTGTAGAGATGGGGAAAAGAAATGAAAGTAATAATATAAGAATATGAAAAGAAAAGTAACAACTTGATAAAAACAAGTACAAAATAATCTCTCATGAAAATAACATTAAAAAAAACAAAAAATAGAAAATTGTCCCAATTTTAAAAGAGGCTTAAAATTCACTAAAGAATGGGTTGGAGCCAAGATGGCAGAGAGCAGACTCAACTCTCTGTAACCTCCTCTGGCCTTCTCTTAAAGTGACAGCAGATTAAACCTCTAAACCGATTTTGGAGTCAAAGCAACCTCAAATGTTTGGCGTACAACACTTTCCCTGAAGACATTACCTTGGAAGAACTTCACAACAGGTCTGTTTTCAATCAAAGAGACCAGGGCAGGAAGCTGGGGCTGGGATTCAGAGTGTGGCAGTTTTTAGCACCTAGAAAGCTTCTGTGAGCTTCTTAGGCCACTCTGCCCTGGTTGCAAGTAGGTGATTTACCAGATTTGCCTTTTGTAAAAGGTAAATTATAAACCAGGGAGTCCTGGAAGAACTGGATTTAGCTCTGATTACCCAGCACCACAAAACAATTAACAGAATTGCCCCAGGGCAAATTAAAGCCTCTGTTGCTCCTTTGCTTTGAACAGACCTCAAGCTTTAAAAAAATGAATAATAAAAAAAAAGAACTCTCACCATAGCCAGCTTTTATGGAAAGAGAGACAAACAGACTTCATATCCTGAGGTTCATAAAGGTAAAGCAACTTCAGAGGAAGTAGCAAAGGGAGACATGAGCTGGTTCCCGTTTCACAAGGCTTTCCTGGAAGACTGCATAAAGAATCTTTAAAAAGAATTAGAAGAAAAATAGGGAAATGAAATGTGATCATTGCAAGAAGGAATGGAAAAGGCATATAATGTCCTACAAAAGAGATATGAAAAAGACACCAAATTCACTGAAAAACAAAATTGGTGAAATGGAAAAAGAATTCAATGAACAAAAAAAAATCCAATTGGCCAATTACCAAAGGAACTAAAAAGGTAACTGAAGAAAATAATATACTAAAAAATAGAATTGAAAAAATGGAAATGAATGACTCAATAAGACTTCAAGAATCAGTCAAACAAAAACAAAAAAAATGAAAAAAAGAGAAGAAAATATAAAATATTTCCTAGGAAAAACAACAGACCTGGAAAATAGATCTAGGAGAGATAATTTAAGGATGATTATTAGATTTTCTTAAAGCTATGATGGAAAAAATACCCTAGACAGTATCTTACAGGAAATTATGAAAGAAAACTGCCCTGATGTTTTAGAATCAGAAGATAAAATAGCCATTGAAAAAAATCACCAATCACCTCCTGAAAGAGAACCCAAAATTAAATCGCCAAGGAATATTATGGCTAAATTTCATGACTATCACACTAAGGAAAAGATATTACAAGCAGCTAGAAAGAAACCATTCAAATACTGAGGAACTTATCAGAATCACCCAAGATCTGTCAGCTTCCACATTAAAGGATCAAAAGGCCTGGAATCAGATATTCCAAAAGGTAAAGGAACTTGGATTACAATCAAGAATAAGTTATCCAAATAGAATGAACATTATCTTCCAGGGTTAAGAAGATGGACATTTAATGATATAGGTGAATTTCACCTATTTCAAATAAGAAGACCAAATCTGAACAAAATTTTGACCTCCAAACACAGAACTCAAAAGAAGCATAAAAAGGTAAAAAAGAAAGAACTCTTGAGAACTATATTTCTATTATAGGTATACTTAGAGAATGGGGGTATAATTTGATTTTATTTTGATAATACAAAAAAAGAAACTAGAGGTGGAAAGGGGATCATACTGGAAAAAGAAGAAAAAAGGAGGTTAAAAAAGGAGATAAAAATAAGGCAAAATATCATGAAGAGGCAAAGAAAACCTAATATTATTGAGGGAAAGAAGGGAGGGGAATGAGTATTGTTTGAGTCTTACTCTCATCAGACTGGGCTCTAAACGAGAATATCAGACATATTTGGTTTCACAGAGAAACTTGTCCCACTTCATAGGGAAGTGGAAGGGAAAGGGAGAAAAAAAAGTAAAGACTAATAGAAAAGAAAATAGAAGAATTAGGGGAAAGGTGTAAAAAAGAGGAAGAGGCTCCAAAGGAGGAGAACTTTTTGAAAAGGTGGTCATCAAAAGCAAAATACTGGAGAAGAGAGAAGGGTGAAAGGAAAGAGAAAAACATAACTTTGGATAAATAAGGTGGAAGAAAATACAGAATTAGTGTTTTTTTAACTGTAAATGTGAATGGAATAACTCTCCCATAAAACAGAAGTGGATAGGAGACTGGATTAAAAAACAGAATCCTATAATATGTTGTTTACAAGAAACACATCTAAAGCATAGTGATGTATACAGAGTAAAGGTAAAGGGCTGGAGCAGAATTTTGTATGCTTCAGGTGAACAACAACAACAAAAAAGCAGGGGTAGCAATCCTGATCTCAGATCAAGTAAAATTAAAGGCAGATCTAAGCTACAAGGAAGGAAACTATATTTTACTAAAGGGTACCATAGGGTACTAAAGGGTACCATAAAGCAATATCAGTACTAAACATATATGCACCACTTTATATGGCATCCAGATTCCTAGAGGAGAAATTAAGACAGATGCAGGAAGAAATACCCAGCAAAATTATACTGGAGGGGATCTCAGCCTTGCTCTTCAGAACTAGATAAATTGAACCACAAAATAAATAAGAAAGAAATTAAGGAGGTAAATAAAATGTTAGAAAAGTTAGATGTGACAGATCTTTGGAGAAAATTGAATGGAGACAGAAAGGAGTTTACTTTTTCTCAGCAGTGCATACAAAAATTGACCATGTGTTAGGGCATAGAAATCTCAAAATCAAATGCAGAAAGCCAGAAATAATAAATGCATTTTTCAGATCATGATGCAATACAATCACATGCAATATAAGGCAAGGAGAAAATAGACCAAAAGTTAATTGAGAATTAAATGGTCTAATCCTAAAGCATGAACAGCAAATCATAGACACAATTAATAATTTCATCCAGGAGAATGAGAATAATGAGACAACATACCAAAATATGGGGGATATAACCAAAGTGGTTATAAGAGGAAATTTTATTTCTTTAGATGTTTACTTGCATAAAATAGAGAAGATCAATGAATTGGGCCTACAACTAAAAAAGCTAGAAAAAGAACAAATTAAAAACCCTCAATTAGATACCAAATTGGAAATTCTGAAAATAAAAGGGGAGATTAATAAAACAATATTGTGACATTTTTGAATTGTTTTGTGAACCCATTTTTTATGAAAAAACCAACAAAATGGATAAATCTTTAGTTAATTTAATTAGTAATAGGAAAGAGGAAAAGCAAATTGTTAGTCTCAAAAATGAAAAGGGAGAACTTTCCACCAATAAAGAGAAAATTAGAGCAAAAATTAGGAGTTACTTTGCCCAACTTTATGCCAATAAATTTGATAATCTAAATGAAATGGAGGAATATCTGCAAAAATATAGATTGGCCAGGTTAACAGAAGAGGAAATAAATTATTTAAATAGTCCCATTTTAGGAAAAGAAATAGAATTAATCAACTCCCTAAGAAAAAAATCTCCAGGGCCAGATGGAGTTACATATGAATTCTTCCAAACAATCTAAAAATAATTAATTTCAATACTATATAAACTATTTGAAAAAATAGGGAAAGAATGCCTTCTACCCAATTCCTTTTATGACACAGATATGGTGCTGATAGCTAAACCAGGTAGGGTGAAAACAGAGAACGGAAACTATAGACCAATTCGCTAATGACTATTGATGGAAAAAATCTTAAATAAAATATTAGCAATGCAATTACATAAAGTCATCCCCAGGATAATACATTATGACCTAGTAGGATTTATACCAGGAATGCAAGGCTGGTTAAATATTAGGAAAACGATCAGCATAATCAACTACATTAATAAACAAACTAACAAAAATCATATGATTATCTCAATAGATGCAGAAATAGCATTTGATAAAATCCAACACCCATTCCTACTAAAAATACTATAGAGTATAGGAATAAATGGAATTTTCCTTAAAATTATCAGTAGCATCTATTTAAAACCATCAGCAAGCATCATATGTAAAAGTGATGAACTTGAACCATTCCCAATAAGATCACTAGTGAAATAAGGCTACCCATTGTCATCATTACTATTCAATATTCTGTTAGATATGTTAGTTTTGGCAGTAAAATAAAAAAAAGAGATTAAAGGAATTAAAGTAGATTATGAAGAAACCAAATTATCACTCTTTGCAGATGATATGCTGGTATACTTAGTGAACACTAGACATTCAACTAAAAAACTACTAGAAACAATTCACAACTTTAGCAAAGTTACAGGATACAAAAATAAATCCACATAAATCATCACCATTTTTATATATTACCAACAAAGTTCAGTAACAAGAGATTAAAAAAGAAATACCATTCAAAATAATTGTCAATAGTATAAAATATTGGGTATTGATCTGCCAAGGGAAAGTCAGGAACTATACAAACAAAACTACAAAACATTTTCCACACAAATCAGATCAGACCTCATCAATTGGAAAAATATCAAATGCTCATGAGTAGGCCGAGCGAATATAATAAAAATGGCAATACTACCTAAATTAATCTACTTATTTAGTGCCATACCAATCAAACTCCCAAGAAATTATTTTACAGACCTCGAAAAAAATAGAAGGAAAGTTCATCTGGAAAGAAAAAAGGTCAAGATTTTCAAGGGAATTAATGAAAAAAAATGCCAATGAAGGTGGCCTAGCTGTGCCAGATCTAAAACTATATTATAAAGCAGCAGTCATCAAAACCATTTGGTACTGGCTAAGAAGTATAGTCGATCAGTGGAATAGGATAGGATCATAGGGCAAAATAGACAATAACTATAGCAATCTGAAGTTTGACTAACCCAGAAACCCCAGCTTTAGGGATAAGAACTCACTATTTGACAAAAACTGCTGGGAAAATTGGAAACTAGTATGGAAGAAATTAGGGCTTGACTCATACCTAATACCACATAGCAACATAAGATCTAAATGGGTTGATGATTTAGACATAAAGAGTGATATTATAAACAAATTAGAGGAACATAGGATAGTTTATCTCTCAGATCTGTGGAGAAAGTTCCAAAGAATTGGAACTCTTAAATGAATACCAGATAGATAATTTTGATTATATTAAGTTAAAAAGTTTTTGTACAAACAAAATTAATGCAGATGAGATTAGAAATGAAGCAATAAATTGGGAAATCATTTTTACATTTAAGGTTTCTGATAAAGGCCTCATTTATAAAATATATAGATAATTGACTCAAATTTATAAGAATTCAAGCCACTCTCCAATCGATAAATGGTCAAAGGATATGAACAGACAATTTTCCGATGAAGAAATTAAAACCATTTCTAGTCTTAGGGAAAGTTGTTCCAAATCACTATTGATCAGAGAAATTCAAATTAAGACAATTCTGAGATACCACTATACACCTGTCAGATTGGCTAAGATGACAGGAAAAGATAATGACGAATGTTGGAGGGGATGCAGGAAAACTGGGACACTGATACATTGTTGGTGGAACTGTGAACCAATCCAACCATTCTGGAGAGCAATTTGGAACTATGATCAAAAAGTTATCAAACAGTGCATACGCTTTGACCCAGCAGTGTTTCTACTGGGCCTATATCCCAAAGAGATCTTAAAGGAGAGAAAAGGACACACATGCACAAAAATGTTTGTGGCAGCCCTCTTTGTAGTGGCTAGAAACTGGAACCTGAATGGATGCCCATCAGTTGGAGAATGGATGAATAAATTATGGCATATGAATATCATGGAATATTATTATTCTATAAGAAACGAGCAGCAGGATTATTTCAGAGAGGCCTAGAGAAACTTGCATAAACTGATGCTGAGTGAAACGAGCAGAACCAGGAGATCATTGTACATGGCAACAATAAGACTATATGATGATCAATTCTTATGGACATGAATCTCTTCAACAATGAGATGTTTCAAACTAGTTGCAATTGTTTATTGATGAAGAAAGCCATATACACCCAGAGAGAGGCCTGTGAGACCTGAGTGTGGACCACAACATAGCATTTTCACACTTTCTGTTGATATTTTCTTGCATTTTGTTTTCCTTTGCATGTTTTTTTCTTGTACAGCAAGAAAACTGTATAAATATGTATACATATATTTGATTTGCCATATATTTTAACATAATTAATATGTATTAGACTACCTGTTACCTGGGGGGAGGGGAAGGAGAGAAAAATTTGGAACAGCAGGCTTTGTCAGGGTCAGTGTTGAAAAATTACCCATGCATATGTTTTGCAAATAAAAAGCTTTCTTAAAAAATGGAAAAAAAATTCACTGAAGAAAGGGATTCCTTAAAAAACAAAATTGTCCAAAAGGAAAAATAATTGCACTAAAAAAATAATTCCTTACGCATTGAGATTAGGTAAGTGGAGGCTAATGACTCATCAAAAACAATTAAGCAAAATCAAAAGACATTTTTAAATGTGACATATCTCATCAGAAAAACAACTGACCTAGCAAGTAGATCAAATACAAATAATTTAGCAACTGTTGACCTATCTGAAAGTTATGATCAAAATAATCTTAGACATCAAATTTTAAAAAGTTATAAAGGAAAACTTTTCTGGTATTTTAGAACCAGAAAGTGAAATGAAATAGAAAGAATACACTAATCATCTCCTGAAAGAGATGTCAAAACAAAAACTTCCAGGAATATTCTAATAAAATTCCAGAGCTTTTAGGTTGAGGAAAAATATTACAGGCATCCAGAAATATAGCATTGAAATATTGTCGAGATATAGTCAGGATTATAATAAAAGTTTGGCAGTTTGCCCTCTAGGGTGGAGGGCTTAGAATATAGCATTCTCAAAGGTAGAATAGTTTGGATCACAACCAAGAATAAATTATTCACCAGAACTAAATATAATCTTTTAGAAGAAGAATGGACATAATGAAATACAGGATTTTCAAGCATTCTTGATGAAAAGACCAAATCTGAATAGAATTTTTGACATTCAAATACAAATCTCAAGATAAGCATAAAAAGAGAAACATGAAAGAGAAATTGTAAAGGACCCAATAAAGTTCAACTGTTTATATTTTTTATGAGAAAATGATACATGCAACTACTAAAAACTTTATCATTATTGGGGAAGTTAGAAGACTTCTACATTGACAGAGTATGAGATGAATAGATAATGCTGGGAAGATGTGAAAAACATGAAGAGATAAAAAATACACCGGGAGAAGGGAAAGGAAAGATATGAAATTAAGAGAAGGGTTGTTTCAGGAACAACAACAATTAAACTATCCATGACAAAACCTATATAGACAGGTTCAAAATGAAGTGAAAAGAATTGGGAGATAATCATGCACAGTAATAGCAATATTGTAATTCTTATTAATTGTGAAACACTTTGCCATCTTGTTCAATATATTCATAAAAATGACAACTCAGAAAGACTCATGAAAATTGTTATCCATTTCAAAAGAGAGGTTTGATGAACATTGAGTGTTTATAAGCCATAAAACATTCTGGAAATTATTTTTAAAATTATAAAAATCTTGAATTTTTTTGTTAAACTTTTGCTGTCATCTAGATATACAGCTTTGTGACTAGTCATAATTTTAATATGTATAGTCAGAAATCTAAAGACTAGATTATATTTTTCTTTTTACTCTGTTTTAGTGATATCTTTTTTTAACTGCACTATCCTTTCACAAAGACACATGCCTTCCCCCCTATAGAATTGTGTGTTATAGTAAAGTTATAGTAAAGCCTTATTGTAAAATATTTATCAGTCACAAATTACAAAACATACCTCATTATGTACCTATACTCCATCCCATATCTGCTAAGAGGAGAGAGAAATGCTTTGCTGTTAGTTCTCTAAAATCAAAATTTGTTAAAGTTGGTTTTTGAATTGCTCTGAATTGTGGTGTTTTTTAAAATGATATTTTCTTTTAAAAGATTGTGGTCATATTCTGGATAGCAATTTGGAACTATGCTCAAAAAGTTATCAAACTGTGCATACCATTTGACCCAGCAGTGTTTCTACTGGGCCTATATCCCAAAGAGATTTTAAAGGAGGGAAAGCGACCCACATGTGCAAAAATGTTTGTGGCAGCCCTTTTTGTAGTGGCAAGAAACTGGAAATTGAAAGGATGCCCATCAATTGGAGAATGGCTGAATAAATTATGGTATATGAATGTTATGGAATATTATTGTTCTGTAAGAAACGACCAACAGGAGGATTTCAGAGAGGCCTGGAGAGACTTGCATGAACTGATGCTGAGTGAAATCAGCAGAACCAGGAGAACATTATACACAGCAACAAGACTATACGATGATCAATTTTGATGGACATGGTTCTCTTCAACAATGATGTGATTCAAACCAGTTCCTATTGTTCAGCGATGAAGATAGTCATATACATCCAGAGAGAGGCCTGTGGGAACTGAGTGTGAACCACAACACAACATTTTAACGCTTTCTGTGAATATTTCCATGCATTTTGTTTTCCTTCTTAGGTTGTTTTTTTCTTCTTCTCTTTCTAGATCTGATGTTTCTTGTGCAGTAAGATAATTGTATAGTTATGTATACATGTATTTGTCATATAATTTATCCTATTTATCATGTATTAGATTACCTGTCATGTAGGGGTGGGGGTGGGGGGAAGGAGGGGAAAAGCTTGGGAAAAAAAGTTTTTGCAAAGGTCAATGTAGAAAAATCACTCATATGTTTTGTAAATAAAAAGCTTTATAAAAAAAAAAGAAAAAAAAAGATTGTGGTCACTTTGTAAATTTACCTGCTTCTTTCTGTTTGGTATCAGTTTATACAAGCCTTACTAAAATTTTCTGATTTTTCATATTAATTCTTATGGCATAATCATATCCAATTATATTTGTATATCACAATTCCTTAGGTCATATTTCAATTGATGTATACCTGCTTTTTATAAAACAATCATAGCTCAATGTTGTGGAATCCCTGCTCCAAAATTTCATTTGTAACAAAATAATATAGTCAAGTAAAAATGATTATATGCAGCAAATGTGTTTTATAATCTGTACAGTATTCAGCACTCAAAGTCCTTTGCCTCTCTAGTGGGGCATAGTAAAAGCAGGTAAATTATCTTTCCACCAGGATGAAAATTAATTATTTTATTTAATCAAAGGTTCAGGTACCCTTTAGTGTTATATTCATTTAAATTGATGCCATTTTTCTATATTGTTTTCTGGGTTCTGTTTTCTCCACTACATATTCATAATTCTTTCAAATTCTCTTATTCCTAATTTATAGTACCAGTTATGTCAATAGAAACATAATTGACATAAGTGCATATCCTCTACAATTGGCTATTTTGTGGAACAATATTCATGTAACCTAAATCAAAGTACTGTTGTTAGAAAAGTGCTCCATATTACAAGAATTTTTATATTGTATAAATCATCATTTAGATGCATAGTTTCCATTATTCAATTTAGCTTGATCTGATAAGCATTTATTAAATACATACTGTGCATAAGTTTAGATGCAGAAAATACAACTACCAAAAACTGAAATTGTTCCTGCCCTTAAGAATCTTACATTGTACAGTACCAAGTCATATCATCATTCACAATACATTAATAAAATCACTTTCATTTTCTTATAGCCATATCTCACATATAGGTATACATATATTTATAAAATTCTAAATATTTATTGAGTACATACTGAATGTAAAGTATTGAGATAGTTATTGGGGACACTTTTTTATGTGGGAACACACAAAATAAAATAAAATGGAGTATCCAAAAGTTTTCTTCATTTCACCCCCTCCCAAATGAATACCTTGTATTTCACATTGCTGAAAAAATTGAGATAATAAATGTGATCTCCTGTTTCTCAAAATCTCTTCTATCATTTTCAACTCTAACTTCAATTCTGACAATATTATTTTCTTTTCTAGGACCAAATGCCCTTTAGATGCAGTTTGCCTCCTTCTGTCTTCACTAGCAGATTGAATTCACAATCATTTCCTTTCTGGCTTGAATCTTAGAAATTTCTGTATCATCTAGTATCTTTCTTAGAGTTCTTGAATATACTGCTCTTATATTCTTAAACAAAGAAACTCCTTTACAAAAAAATATATCATTCTTTCAAAGTATCTTCCTCTACTTCTCATTACTATTTCAGCCAAACTCTTTGAAAAAAAAACACATTTGCATTCAAAACTTCTCTGTCTCTCTGTTTCTTTCTCTGTCATTCTGTTTCTTTCTCTCTGTCTCTTTCCCTCTCTCTGTTTCTCTCTGTTTCTGTTTCTCTCTCTTTGTCTCTGTATGTCTCTCTCTGGCTCTCTCGCTCTCACTCTTTCTCTTTCTTTCTGTTTGTCTGTCTCTGTCTCATTCTTTCCTCAGAGCTGATCTTCACTTCCAGAACACCGATTTCCTATTTGGGCATTTCAGATTGAACATCCTGGCCACATCTTAAAATCAAGATGTCCAAAAACTTAATTCATTTTCTTCCTACCTCCTCCATCTTCCAGAATTAAGTATTATTTTCAAAGGCACCACCATTACTCTCATCTCCTAGATTCATGAGCTCAACATCAACCTGATTTGTCACTTCTCATCCCACATATCAAATCAGTTTCCAGATCCTGACATTTCCACCATCACAGTATCTTCTGTGTCTAGCCCTTTATCTCCATGCTACCATCATAGTTCAGACCCTCATTATCTCTCACCTACAGTACTGTAATACCTCCCAAATTGGTCTCATTGACTTAAATTTCTCACTATTCTTGTCCATCTTTACTCTCAATATAATTTTACTTAAGTTCATTTCTGAACATATTATTTTCCCTTATCCTAAACCAACTTTTAATTCAATTTCACTGTTTTCCTATTATTTCTTCTTTGATAATATACAAATTCTGTTTAAGCCTTATATCACCTGAGCTCAACCAATATTCCCAGCCTCAATGGACATTATTCCCCAACTAATAATTATAGCCTTGTCCCTAATTCTTACACTTAACACTCCATTTCTTTCTCTATGCCTTTGTATGGGCATTTCCCTATGTGGGGAATGTCTCTCTTGTCTCTAACTCACTCAATCCTTTTCTTTCCTTAGATTCAGCTTAAGCATTATGTTCTGCATGAAATTTTTCTAATACCTTGATTGCTAACTCCCTTTTAAATTATCTTGAATTTAAACAATATGAATATATTCATTTCATTTTGCATCTGCTGCCTTGTCTGGTTCCTACTCCATGGAATAAGATGTCTCTCTCAGGGCATCCTTACTTTTAAATTCACCACTATGATGCTAAGTCAAATCTTGATTGATTTTATCTCCCTTAGCTTCTTCTCCCCTGTGATTGGATGTCTGAGGGAAGAATATCAATCTCCTTCCAATGTCTGCCTTTATAAAGGATAGAAACTAGACTCTTAGGTTACTTGACTTTGCATCTGCTGTTCTACCTGGTTTCAGGTCTTCAAAGAAGACACCCCGCACTCTTTTCTGCACACTTTTGTAGGTTCTTTCCTCTTTATATTGTAAGTTTCTTAGGGGCAAGGACTACCTTTACTTTTGTTCATTTTATCTCCAGCTTTTAGCATATAGTTCTTAGATGCTTAGTTTATCCAGTGTTTATTGGATTGAATATCTACATTAATCCATTTTATATTTATTAAGTATGTATTTTATGTTACCCATAATATACACTTCTTTCAAGTAAACAGCATTGTTTCAGCCTTTGTACTTACCTCCATCATTTAACACGGTGCTTAAAAGCTTCTTAATTATTTGAGGCTACTTGGGAGACAGCACACAAAAGAGAGAAGTGCTGAGGGATGAGCATTCTGGTATGGGAAATTGGCATACAAAAGGAATGACTAATTGATGCACAGATAAGCAGATTGATACAACTCACCTATGAAAAAATGGCTGTTAATTTGATTATAGTTCATGGCTGCAGAACTAAGAAAAAAGGAGAACACTTTACCTCTATGGGGCAGGGTGATTGTCAAGGAGAAGATGTCAGCAGAAGGAGTAAAGTCAAACAATTCTTGAAATTTTTTAAAATAGTGGTCACAGAGAAGCAATCACCAACAGAACAACAGAGCTAAGGGTGAAGGCTTCTTCAAGACAGCAAGGAAGTTTATGAGAAAGGAATGGTTGGAAATTTGATAGGGATAAAAATTCTGAGATTACTTTCAGTTCTAGATTTGTTATATTTTCTATCTTAGGTTCAAATGAAGGAAAAGTATAAAGTTTTCACTTAATTTTGGATATTGACTTTAAGTAAACAATGAAATTGGTTTTATAAAACAAAATAAAAGAAAACAGCTGGACAATAACCTATAGCTATTTGAAATTTAAGTGGCAAAAATTTCTTCCAAAACTAAAAAAGAGTGATCTTGATATAAATATTTCTAATACCACAATAAAATAGTTGCTTGTTTTACAATCTCTTTCATATTTATTTCAAACCCATTCTAGTCCTGGAAATGTTTAATTGCTTTCTCTGCCAATATTCACATATATGCACATATATCTTTGAGAAACACTAAACTTTGAGTTTAACATAAGGACTAACTAAAATTTCTAGTTGAAAGCAAGCATAAAATATAATTCTCTTCCCTAAAATACATTTTCCCAACATAATTGAGTTTTGAGAACTGAATAGTATATTGAGATTTGTAGTTCAGAAGGACAAGCATTCACTTCTACAATTTTAGAAGGATTCAAGACTATTAGAATCTTTGAACTGGAAGGTGAAATTACATCATACTCTGGAGTCCCTACAAATAAATGGAGTTTATAAGAGGTTTACTGAAAGGAAGAGGGAGACATCAGAAACTGAATCAGAATGAAGAAGCAATATAGAAGTATCGAAGTAAGGACAAACAAAAAGAGTTGAGCTATGGAAGAGAAAGGAGAAATAGAGATGGGCAGTTGGCCCTAAGAGCGGAAGACTCAGGCTGCAGCTTTAACTTTACTTAGCTTTTCATTGTTTGATGGAAGCTCCAGAAAAATCCTCCTCTTCCTTTAACTTCTCTTGTTTTTTATCCATTAAAAACATTGTACTGTACTATATTCATTTATTCTAATGTTTCTCATGACCTGAATTTCTACCCCCTCAAAAAAAGAGGATGGATGGTCCAAATTGGAGCAAAGGATTAAGTTTTTTTCTCTAAATATTGGAATTTTTTCCATTAGGAGACTCTTAAGTTCTTATAGTTATAGTCTTAGTTTTTTTTTCAATATAAACTCTGTAAAGTAGCAGAGAAGACAATGTCAGTCAGTCCACAAGCATTTGTGCTGAGATCTGTGATAAATGCTAGGGGTATAAAGAAGGCAAAAATAGTCTCTAACATCAAGCAGCTCTTGCTTGAATGCAGCATGTCAAAATGTATACAAGAGAGAATATAAATGGAAGAGAATTTCAAAGGAAAGTCACTAGTAGTGGGAGAAATGGGATTGGTTTCTTGCTGGATAGTATTTCTTGCTAGGTAGTTGAGTCTGAAGAGAAGTCCCAAGGCTAAAGTAAGGAGGGAGAGAATTTATAGATGAAATGAAAATCCAATGAAAAAGGAAGGTGTTGGGAGAAAGGCCATAATGTTCAAGGAACAGCAAGAAGGCCAATGACTGCATCACAAAATATACAGAAACATGTAAAGTATAAGATTCAAAAAGTTGGAAGGAGCCATATTGTAAAGGGATTTAAAAGTTTAACAGGATTTTATATTTGATCTTGAAGATAAGAGGGAGCCATTGTGGTTTATTGGATAGGTGAATAACATGGTAAGTAATTTTTGCCTTAAGAACCTGAGGGGTCAACATGTCATCATCATCAACAACAACAAGAAAACTTACACTAAATGCTGAAGTGGGATGTATCTGATTAAATCCCAAGAGAAAAGGGGGTATGATGGGGAGAAAGGTGATTCATAGTGGTGGGTCAATTGAACCTTAACAATTGACTGGTCATCTTTAAACATAATACATTTGAATGTAGATATGAGCACCCTGTGATTGGTACTTGGTACCACAAGAAATTTGTGTCCTTTCTATATAGATTTTGTCTTCTATATTCACATCACTTGATCAGTTGCTTTAACTTTCATGATAGCTATTTCAAAGGCCAATATTTATCTCAATAAAATCCTGCATTGGGTGACCTGTGTCCTAGCTTTGTTTCTTGGTGTGTGTGTGTGTTTGTGTCTAAGATATGGGTCTCTTGAAAGTCTAGTGAAGCCTGTGAATACTTTCTCAGAACAAGGTTTTTAATTCACAAAACAAAAATACATAAGATTATAAACATAAATTGAGTGCAGTTTAAAAAAAAGGAACACAAACTTCAGGTTAAGAACAAAATTGGGGTCAGAATTCTAGTGCTTTACCTTCTGTTATATATAAATGTATGTTATTTCAATATAAAAGCATGAGGTAAATTAAAGAAATAAAGGTTCTAAATATGTTCAAAATATTAACATTAGAGTAAATAAGCATCTAATACCCTACATTCCACTTGCCTTAAATTTATTATATTGTTGTGGAGAAAGATCTACTAAAAATCAAGCACACCCTTGATTTATGGCATCAATATTTTTGAAAGAATGAGCACCTATTGGCAAAAAGAAGGATTAACTTACCTAGTAATTGAGTAGAACCTGTGGGGCACATTTTCATTTATTTTGAGAGAATTAATCTTCTAAATGATTGATATTTATTGACTTTTGATTATGTCAATATTCATTAAGGAAGTTGTTCTACATTTTTCTTCCTCTGATTTTGCTCTCCTCTGTTTACATATCAAAATCATATTTGTGACATGAAAGGAATTTGATAGGCCTTTTTTAGGCCTTTTTCCCCCAAAAAAAGTATATATCACATTGGGATTGTTTCTTGTTTAGTAGTATTAATTTGTAAATCCATCTGGTCCTGGGGATTTTTTTCCTAAGAAATTTGTTAATAGCTTATTCAATTTCTTTTCTAAGATGTGGTTATTTAAGTGTTCCATTTCCTCTCCTATTAATCTGAGCAATTAATTTTATAATATAAAATATATTTAATAATATATTAGTTAATATAATTAATAATAAGTATAAAAAATATCTACCTAGACATTTTTAGTATTTCTGCTTTTACCAGTATAGTTGCTCTTATTGTTGTTTTTCTTTAGTTCTCAAAGAGAAACATGACATCAGGGAAGTGTTGCCGTGAATATGGATTTAAGTAATGGAGTGCTGTGCAAATTCACCAGCCTCATTTTCTTCTCCAGAGACATCTGGGTGGTGGTAAGTACAGATAAGAACAAATGGAGATAACCCAAATGCAGTGGGAGAACTTGACCTTTTGAAGCTAATATATTTAACAGGTCTCAGTTTGACTGAGGCAACACTAAATAAGTGTTTAAGGCTAAGTAAGAAATGAGGCAGAGAATGGCCTTTTACCTAGTGTATGTATACATACACACAGATATATACACATAAATATATATATATATGTGTGTGTGTGTGTGTATGTGTGTATAAATATATAGGTATATATACATATACCTATATATGTGTGTGTATGTATGTATATCAATATGGTAAGGGAAGATATTCAAGACTTCTTGACAAAACAATGACCAATTAGATTAATACTAGGACCTATTATTGGTCAATCAATAAGAGACAAAGTGATTGGGGTCTGATGCATAGTCCTTGTCCCCAAACCCCAAGATATCTTATGAGATTTCAATCATCTAGTATAGTTATAAAACATATGACTAGTGTTTGATGGTGCTTCTAGTTAGAGTTAAAATTTTCTTACAAGGACTCGTTTTTTGATCCCAAATCTACAATAGGAAAAGTTATTCTGGCTTGTGTAGCTATCAGAGATATCCCGTATCCTCATGCTGGGAACAGAGGTACACAAGGAAATAAAAAAATAGGGTCAATCACAGTTTGACCACAGATGGTCATAAAACATAAAATTTAATCAGTTAGATAATTGTGAACTCTTTGAGAACAAGGACTGTCTATTGAATCATTTTGTATCCCCAGTGCTTTGCACAGTACTTGGCACACAGTAAGAACTCTATAAATGTTTACTGACTAACTAAGATATAATCTTCAGTAGAATAAAAGGAATTGATTAGGAATGTGTTTCCACAGAATAGCATCTAAAATAAGGCTGGGGTCTTGGTTAAGGATAGCCATTTATTTTTATCTCCTCTCCCTTTCAACTGTGCCAGCCACCTAAATGAGTACCTATAATTTTTAAAAGCAAAAACAAAATTCTGGTTTCTTACCTCCTGCTTGTCTCTAACTTTTGATTCTTGTGGTCTAGCTTGAAGAGAAAGGTGATTTATGGATGTTGCTTCTACCAGTCACTGTAATCATTCTATGCTGCTTCTCCATGTGTTGGGGAAACCTACCACCTCCTTCTTCTCTCACTTCCTAGGACACTCCAAAAATTCTCAGTGTAGGAGGGAAACACTCCTCCCTCTATTGCTGATAGCATGTTAGCTTCCTCTCTTCCCAGATTAGGACAAAATACTATTCCTAGTGTCTCTGAAGACAACCCACATCTTTTTGGAAGATTTTTCTATGAAGATAAAGACATCTTTTTTCCTTAAAACTCTTAGTTGACCTCAACAACCTTTCCATTCAATGTGCTTCTTATCACCAGGTGCCCTGTGCCCTCACCCATACTGTTATATCTGAATTCAAATCCTTCAGCTAGCAATTAATTTAGAAAGGATTTGATAAAATCATTCACACAGACATGTAACTTGCTAATGGAAGCTTTTTATCCTTTCCAAGGGCATTTGTACTTTCATAGAAAATAAAAGTCTTAAACTAAATAACTATGGCAGAATGAATATGTAAATGAATAAAATGAATAAAAAAAGTCAGATGATGGGTTCAAATCTCAGCTTTGTTATTTTCTTTCTGACCTGTGGGAGACTACTTTTCTCATATTTCCCTTAACTATTAGAGTCTTTCTCTCTATCTTGTATTGATTTTGTATGTCTCTTCTGTCTACACCCATGCACACATGTGGACACATGCATAGATCTGCATATATACACACTTATCATGTACTTATGTGTATACAGTTGTCTTCCACATTAGAATAAAAACTCCTTGAGAGCAAAGATGTATTCTTAATTTTTCTTTATATCCCTTGGTACAAAGAAAGTATTTAGTGAGTGATTGTTGATTGATTGATTAACTTTACTCTTTTGAGCCTAAGATTTCTCATCTATTATTTAATGGGTTTGTATTAAATGTCTAAAATCTCTTTCTATTCTAAATCTTAAGATCCTGTGGAGTTAATTTCTGCTTATTCATTCTGAATAAAAAGAGGGAAGCATGCTTACTTTTCTATTCTGAAGGGCACAGAGGGAAATTTAGCTTCCTTTTATCAAAATCCAGTTGACTAAGGGAATTCAATATCCACGACAACTCACACTGGGAATTTGAAGATCATTCTGAATGAAGAATTCATCTGAACTCTCAAATCCCAAGGTGAACTGAACTCTTTGTAACATTGATGGTGCTGACTTCATTTCCATTTCTTCAGTCTGGGGTTCCCATTTTCTTTGTCTTTATACAAGATCCCAGACAAAGTACCTGCCATCCCATGGAAAAACACTTTACATTTGGCCTGACTCTCACCCTCTTCATTTCTCTCTTCAGCTTGATGCAATGTCACGCCAAGTAATTTCAACAGAACAAAAAATGAGGCAAAAATGCTACATTTAAAGTCAGTTTTCCCTAGATAGATTTCAAGAATTAAGATATTTGGATAGGATTTGAGATAATTTCACATGCTTGATTGAAAAGAACCACTCACCCTCTCATTTTTTCACCCAAATTTCCCTAATAACAGTAAACTATAAAAATAAAGAAATGAAAAACTTGCTGAGACTTAATTTCAATTCAAAGAGCCTGATGAAATTATCTGTCTCTAAAGGGTCAATATAAACACTAATGTTGACATCCATCTTTAAATCAACTGAGTCAGTGCTATTTAAAATGATCTTCCAATCCTTCACTACCCTGACTAATGAGATTACTTTTATTGAAACGGTTATTCATAAAAGCCTACAACTCTCCAAAGCATTTTGCTTCTTTCCAGGCAAATCTTTAAAATGATCCTTAGTTGCATTTTCACAATTGGTTAAAACCTGACAAAATTTATCATTTAAAAAATGTTTTTTAAGTATTGCAAAAATAAAGCTAGAAGGCTCACTAGATCAGTTCACTTCTGTTTTCAATAATTTGAATTCTGTCTCTGCTTTGCTTTTAATACATTCTAGGCTTAGCTCCCCAATGCCTACAAGTGACATGCATAACGCTGTTTTTCAATAAATCAATGGTGAGCATATATATTTTTCCAACATTGTGGGAAAATGTTAGAAACAATTCTGTAGAACATACTGAGGGACCACCCCTGAAAGAACAATTTCATAAGAAATAACCAACAAGGATTTATGAAAAGAATATTTTTCTTACACTAACTGTGTTGGTAATCATCAAAAATATTGTTTCTGGTAGACAATGAGGGGAGGAACAATGATGACTGCTTTAGGTCTAGGTTTACATCAAAATTAATAAGAATTCAGAGCACAGATTATAATGAAATTTGAGTGATGAGAATCAGTTGAGATAAAATGAGTTAAAACTTTAAACCAGGAAGTCATGGCCATCAAAAGGAAATAGCTATTAATCTTTTTTTTTAATGTTGCACATCAAAAGAAAAATAGGCTGGATTATTACTAAGAAAATTCCCTGACCTCTCTCCTTCCCCACCTAGTAGTCAATACTCTTTCCATCTTATCAGTTTCCCTCATAATATAATTATTTGTGTAAATATCACTTTCTCTCTCCCTCCTTCTTTCTTTTCTTCCTTCCCTCTTTCCTTCCTTCCTTTCCTTCTTTCTTCCTCCCTCACTCCCTACTTCCCTTCCTCCCTCCCTCTCTTCTACTTTTCCTCCCTCTCTTCTTTCCTTCCTCCCTTCTATCTTTCCTCCCTTCCTCCCTCTCTACTTAACACAACACTACACAAAACTATACCAGTTACACTATGCTATGAAGTCACTAATGAAAGGGAATCTCTCCCTGGAAAAGATCCTATATAATATACTGAAGGAGAAATAATAGTTTACATTCTTTGAATGTTAATTGAAGCTACAATAGTGGAGTGACACAACTTTTGTTATGTCCACAATAGGGAATGACAACACTCCAGCTTAAAGCTATGAGCCATCAAGCTGGAGTGTTGTGGGAAGTAACCAAAGTTGTCAATGAACTAGGAAATACAGGTAGCTACTTACTCATAATCTCTAATTGCTAGACATATTATTTCCAGCTTAATGCTATTATATATATCGGTATTAGTGAAAAAATAGAATTTTTCCTTTATATAACTGGCCTCAGAATCAAGAAAGATTGGGTTCAAGTCCTTTCTCTGTCATAGACTGCTTAAGTGATCAGGTCTAGGTATGTCACATATGTGACCTTGGGAAAAGTTGCCTGGTAAATTTAGAGGAGTTCATGGTTCATACTTATAGAAGCATTTTTTTCTTATAAGTGAAATCCTTGAATTAGATGGAAGACTTGAGTTTTAATGTTAAATTTCTTTCCATGTTGTTCTCCAAAAGAATTCATGTTCTTTTGAAGTTTTGTGAACAAGTTCTACCTAGGCTTAATCATCAAATGGGTATGACCTCAATCAAACTGAGACTTTTTGAAGCCTTAGCTTGAAAAGGCAAAGATCTGCCACTTTTCCCAGGGCTACCTCCAGTCATTCTGATCTATAATTTGTCACTGGACTCAGATAGTTCTGGTGGGGAAAGTGAGACAAATAATCTTGTATATTATTCCTCACTTAAATCCAATTCACTTGCACATCATGCCGTCTTTTCTTTGATGTCATATTCTTTTTGAGAACAAAGGTCAAACACTTTCCAGGACTAAATACAAAGCCTTCTGGCCTCTATGGCCATCCCCAGAAATCTTTGCAGACTCATTGATTTGTATGCTATTCAAGCAAAAAACAACATGAGAAATTTTTGATGCCATTTCTTCATTTTACATATATATATATAAACATCAGATTTTCAGACTTTTTCCTGGTCGGGCAAAGAAGCTGAAACCTGGATTTTGGGAATTTTCATGTCCTGGACAGACAGTATTGTTTTATTATTTTTTCTGCCCTAAGGAAGTTTCTCCTAGGAGTTTGAACATAAACACAACAGGTTTGATAGGTAAAGACAATACAGCTAGAAGGAAAATTCAGTCAGAGTTTGGATGTAGAGAAGAGAGAGCACTATGGCATTGGATACAGAGAAAGCTAAACCCCACTAGTCATTCTGTGATACCAGTTCAGAGACAAGAACCTAGGTTTTGCTGACTTGGCTCCAATGGGTCTACAACCTTTCACATTTAAAAAGACAAAAACAAAAACAAAAACCTCATATGGTTTTGATTAAAATGGAATAAAGAGGCCAATTTATGCTTTTTTGAGGTCAAGAGAAGAAAACTGAAGTTTAAATAGATCTTATCTTTATCTAGCAAGTATTTTCTGCATACATTATAATTTTCTAAAGCTATTTTTATTTCTGAATTGTTATATGTAAAACAATGAATGAATATAACCACTATTATTCATGTCTATAGAATGTTTGTGTTCAGGGTGAGTGTGATGGAGAAGATAGAGAGAAAATGGGGTAGAGAGGAGAAATCTTTTCTGCCTGTCTATTGGGGTGGTGAAGAAAAGAATTATTTTTTCTCTCCGTCCACATCTCTCCCACCTTTGAGGGCATAAATAAAACAAGAATGAATCTTATAGTTTTATTCTATTTATTACTATTAATATTTCCTTACTAATCAAAGCAGAGGAAATATATTATTCAGATCATAAACTCCTAGACTATGGAGTCATGGTCTCCTGG
>JAJPUD010011251.1:0-39111 GCA_023553655.1 Myrmecobius fasciatus | reverse complement strand
TTTGGAATTTGGAGTTTGGAGTTTGGAATTTCTTCCACGGTGAGCCGAGCTGAGTCCCACCCTCACTTCCGGCCTGCACAGTTGTCGTCTATTTATCTCTCTGTCCGAGTCCGACTAACCTGATATGAAGTTCTCCAGAGAGCCGTGCCCAAATATTTCTGAGTTCGTTGACTTGAAGATCAGTTCAGAGGCTTATTTTATTGTTGATTTGAGAGAAGATTGGAGGAGAGGGAGAAAGTCACCTTTTCACGCCGCCATCTTGGCTCCGCTCCCTGCTGGTCATTTCTTACAGACAAATAATGTTCCATGACATCCATACACCATAATTTATTCAGCCATTCTCCAATTGATGGGCATCCATTCAGTTTCCAGTTTCTAGCCACTACAAAAAGGGCTGCCACAAACAGTTTTGCACATGTGAGTCCCTTTCCTTCCTTTAAGATGTCTTTGGGATATAGGCCCAATAGAAAAACTGCTGGGTAAAAGAGTATACACAGTTTGATAACTTTTTTGAGCATAGTTCCAAATTGCTCTCCAGAATGGTTGGATCTGTTCACAGTTCCACCAACAATGTATCAGTGTCCCAGTTTTCTCACATCCCCTCCAATATTCGTCATTATCTTTTCCTGTCATCTTAGCCAATCTGACAGGTATGGTAGTGGTATCTCAGAGTTGTCTTAATTTGCATTTCTCTGATCAATAGTGATTTGGAGCACCTTTTCATATGATTATAAACAGTTTTTAATTTCATCATCTGAAAATTGTCTGTTCATATCCTTTGACCATTTATCGAGTGAAGAACGTTTGGAATTCTTATAAATTTGAATCAATTCTCTATATATTTTAGAAATGAGGATTTTATCAGAACCCTTAAATGTGAAAATGATTTCCCAATTTATTGCTTCCCTCCTAATCTTGTCTGCATTAGTTTTGTTTGTACAAAAACTTTTTAACATAATATAATTAAAATTATCTATGTGGTATTCAGTTAAGAATTCCAGTTCTTCTTTAAACACAAATTTTTTTCCTTCTCCACAGATCTGAGAAATAAACTATCCTATGTTCCTCTAATTTCTTTATAATATCACTCTTTATGTCTAAATCATGAACCCATTTAGATCTTATCTTGGTATGTGATGTTAGGTATGGGTCAAGCCCTAATTTCTTCCATGCTAGTTTCCAATTTTCCCAGCAGTTTTTGTCAAATAGTAAGTTTTTATCCCCAAAGCTGGGTTTGTTAAACACTAGATTGCTATAGTTATTGTTTATTTTGTCCTGTGATCCTATTATATTCCACGGATCAACTACTCTGTTTGCAAGTACCAAATGGTTTTAATGACTGTTGCTTTATATATATATTCAGATGTGTTTCTTGTAAACAACATATTGCAGGATTCTGGTTTTTAATCCAGTCTGCTGTTTCCATTTTATAGGAGAGTTCATCCCATTCACATTCACAGTTAAAATAACTAATTCTGTATTTCCTGCCATCTTATTTACCTAAATTTATGTTTTTCTCTTTCCTTTTCCTTTTCCAAATATGTTTTTTGTAAACAGCATATTGTAGGATTATGTTTTTTAATCCACTCTATATTTGAATCCATTTTATGGGAGAGTTCATCCCATTCACATTCACAGTTATGACTAACAGCTCTGTATTTACCTCCATCCTGCTTTCTCCCTGAATATTCTTTTGTTCTCTCTATGCTGTCCTTGGTTGTATGTTTGTTTGTTTGTTTGTTTGTTTGTTTTTTTACCTACTCCACTCATGACTTTTATCTCCTAAAAACTCTCTCCCTCCTCTTAGTAGTATTTTTCTTTAACTTGTTCTACCTACTACCTTGTCTTCTATCAATGCTTTCCCCCTTCCCGTATCTTTCCCCCTAATATTTCTGTCTTCTTTTCTATCCTGTCCCTCCCTTTCCTTTTCCTCTTTCTCCTCATACTTCTTTGTATTATTAGATAAATATCTTTACCACACTGAAGGATTGTTATTCCCTCTTAGAACCAATACTGATGAGATTAAGCTTCAAACTATGTTTATCTCCATCCCTTCTTTCCCTGTCCATGTGAACTATTTTTTCCCATTATACCTCTGCTTTCCACTTTTTCCAGTACAGATCTTTTCCCATCTCTTAATGTCTTTTTCTTTGATATCATTACATCAGAGTTTATCTACAATTACACCCTGAATCCATGTGATGGCCCCCTCTGTCTGCCCCAATGACAGGTAAAATTCTTAAGAGTTACAAATATTGTTTTCCCATCCAGAGACATAAACAATTTAACCTATATACATAATAAGTGCCAAGTCTGATATTTGGTAGCAAAAATTATTTTAATTTCATCATATAGGAAATGTAAATATATATCCTACATATCTCATAGGATTGTTGTGAAGGTCAAAGAAAAGGTTGTATGTGAAGCACCTTAAAAATATAAACAATTGTACCTATGACAGAAACTATTATAGTAAATTTTGTAAAATCATTTTTGTCATTTTAAATGAGGTTTGCACAGAAATCCTCCTAGAACAAGTCACTCTCTGAAAATTTCTTTTATAGTTAATATTTTGAAGATTCTTGTATAGTTTGATAAATTGACTACTTTTTTATATTCACATGTGAGTATTTTGAGGTATGGTGATTATTTTTATTTATCAAAAATATGTTTAAGACTTCCCCAGTAGCAAATCAAACAAAAAGCATGACATATTTTCCTGTTAATCTCTGGTTTGAATTTCTTCTGCCACATATCTATATGCTGAAAGATAAAACTTTTTTCAGAGTTTGGAGATTAATCATTAAGTTTGTGTGTGTGCCTGTGTGTATTTGTGTATATCTATCTAGTATTATTTTTTCAGTGTTAAAGGTTCAGTGCTATATCTAAATTGTTGTAGAGAACAGGTCTGTCTGCAATGAAGTTGAATTTCTTATTATGTTTGAAGTTTTATTTGTATTATGGGAATTTGGGTAAAAAGTTTCAGGTGTAGGATTCTAATCAGGTGATTATGTCTCTAAATAGCATACTAATTTTTCCCCATAAAACTGCAGTAATATGATGCAGTTTGTACTTCTTCCTTACATAAACTTCATTGATTGTTGTGGTGACAATGACTTGAGCCTGAATCAAGCAAAAATCTTTCCATATCTATTTAAAAAATGTTCACAATTCAGGACTTTGTTCAGACTTGTTCTTAACAAATCTCTTATTAAATTTAGTTGGATGTCTTCCATTAGAGTGCTTTTTTATTCAGCTCTTGAAACTTAAGTTATTTTGTAACCCCCATCCAAAGACAAACAGGTTCTGTCTATATCTTCACTATCATAAGCTCATTGTCAGTCTTTACCATTGTTTTGTGAAGTGAGGTTAATTTATTCAAAAAAAGTTCCATATAATTGAAAATATATTGATTTTCTACTCTAAGTATATCTACTAACATTGTTTCTCCTTTTTCATAAGGCAATATGATTTGATTATTTCCATATGTCTATATATAGCTCTAATTTCTTCTTAAAACTACCTTTTGACATCCCTTTAGCATTTGTCAATTGGAAAATGGCACTTATTTTAATAAATTTACTTATTTCCCAATATATATTACATGCTTTCTCATTCTCTTTTTAATTTTGGCTGAATTCCTATTATTTGTGAAAGAACTTTTAAAAGTCATGTGATCAAAATTATCCAGTACACTTTTTGTGACCTTCTTACTATCTTGTTTAGTCATGAACTTTCCTTTATCCACAGATGTGACAGCTAAATTTTTTAATGCTCCACTACTTTATGAAATCAACTTTATGTTTTATTTTACTCCTTTTGACCTTATTTTAATATATGGTATGAGATGTTGGTCTATGACCAATTTCTGCCAAGCTGCTTTCCAGTTTTCATGGCAATTTTTGTCAAAAATATGTTCTTACCTCAAAACTTGGATTTTTGGATTTATCAAAATTTTATTGCTATAGTTATTTATCACTGTATATTGAAAACCTAATATATTCAACTGATTCATCACTGTATCTCTTAGCCAGTACCAGATTGTCTTAGTGATTACATTTTATGTAGTTTGAAATGTGGTACTGCAAGAGATACCACTGTACACCTGTCAGATTGGCTAAGATGATAGGAAAAGAAAATGACAAATGCTGGAGGGGATGTGGGAAAACTAGGAAACTGATACATTGTTGGTGGAACTGTGAATGCATCCAACCATTCTGTAGAGGAATGTGGAATTATGCTTAAAGAGTTATCAGACTGTGCATACTCTTTGACCCAGCAGTGTTTCTACTGGGCTATATCCCAAAGAGATTTTAAAGGAGGGAAAGGGACCCACATGTGCAAAAATGTTTGTGACAGCCCTTTTTGTAGTGGCTAGAAAGTGGAAACTGAATGGATGCCCATTAATTGGAGAATGGGTAAATAAACTATGGTATATGAATGTCATGGAATATTATTTTTTGTACGAAACAACCAACAGGATGATTTCATAGAGGCCTGAAGAGACTTACATGAACTGCTACTAAGTGAAATGAGCTGAATTATGCACAGTAACAAGACTATACAATGATCAATTTTGATGGACATCGTTCTCTTCAACAATGAGGTGATTCAAACGAGTTCCTATTGTTCAGCGATGAAGATAGTCATATACATCCAGAGAGAGACTTGTAGGAACTGAGTGTGGACCACAACATAGCATTTTAACACTTTCTGTGAATGTTTGCTTGCATTTTGTTTTACTTGTTAGGTTGTTTTTTTTTTCTCTTTCTAGATGTGATTTTTCTTGTGTAGCAAGAAAACTGTATAGATATATATGCATATAGTGGATTTGTCATATATGTTAACATATTTAACATGTTTTAAAATACCTATCATCTAGGGGTGTGGGTGGAGGGAAGAAGGGGAAAAATTTGGAACGAAAAAAATTTGCAAAGGTCAATGAAGAAAAGTTACTCATATGTTCTGTAAATAAAAAGTTTTAATAAAAAAAGAAATGTAGTACTGCAAAGTCTCCTTCCTTTACTTTTTAAATATTAGTTCTTTTGATACTCATAACCTTTTATTGTTACAGATGAATTTTGTTAAAAAAATTTTTTTAGTTCTATAAAATCATTTTTGTGAGTTTGATTAGTTTGGCACTGGATAAGTAAATTAACTTAAGCAGAAGTGTAATTTTGATTATATTGACTTGCCTATATAAGCATTTAATATTTCTCTATTTATTTAAATCTATCCTTATTTTTGGGAAAACTCTTTTGTATTGTGTTTATATTGTTGATTTTTGTCTCAACAGTTAGACTCCAAAATATTTTATATTGTCTGCAACAATTTTAAATAAAACTTCTCTATCTTATGCTTTTAGTTCATAGTCTATAAAAATGATAATGATTTGTGCTGATTTATTCAATATCCTGCAGCTTGATTATAGTTGTTGATTCCTTCAGCTAGTTTTTAGTTAATTCTCTAGAATTCACAAAGTGTACAAAACATTTTCTGCAAAGAGTGAGTTTTTCTTGTCACTGCTATAGCTAGCATTTCTAGTATAATGTTAAATAATAGTGGTGATAAGCAACGCCTTTGCTTCACCCTTGATCTTATTGGAAAATTTTCTACTTTATTCCCATTACAGATAATGCTTGTCCTTGTTTTAGATATATTATTATTTTTATTGTTTTCCATTATGTATAAACCTGTGTGATCTCTTTTGCATTTTCTTGGCAAAAATAATGGCATAGTTTGTCATTACCTTTTCCAGCTCATTTTACAGATGAGAAAACTTGGGCAAAAGTGTTAAGTGATTTGCTCAGGGTAACAACTAATAAATATTTGAGGCTGAAATTTTACTCAAGTTTTTCAGACTCCAGTCATAATATTCTATCCACTGTATCACTTATATGCCCCTTTTGATAGATATTATCATTTTAAGGAAAAATCCATTTATTCCCATATTCTCTATTGTTGTTAATAGAAATAAATGTGAATTTTGTAAAAAAAAATAGGCCTCTATTGAAATAATAAAATGATTTCCTTTTGCTGATTTTCATATTCATGTGGTTAGTAATGCTCATAAATTCCCTGGCATCTACCATTCTTGTATTTCCAGTAAGAAGTGCAACATATCACAGTGTATATTTCTGATCCAATGTTGTAATTTCCTTGTTGGTATTTCATTTAAAAAATTTTCTATAATTTTAATCAGGATATTAAAAAAATCATTTTCTTTCTCTGTTTTCCGGGTTTTAAGTAGCAAAACTGAATTTGTGTGGTAGAAAAAATTTTGGGGGACTTCTTTACCTATGTGTTCAAATAGTTTATATAGTATTGAATAAATTATTCTTCAGATGATTGATAAAATTAATTTGTAAATCCATCTAGTCTTGATAACTTTTTAGGAAATTCATTTATGTCTCATTCAATTTTCTTTTCTATGGTTAGGTTATTTAGTTAATCTATTTCTTTTGTTAATCTGCTTATATTTTAGTTAGATTCTGATGTATTGACATAATTAGGCAAAATAATTCCTAATCTTTTTTTAAAATTTCATATTCATTGGTGGTTCAGTCAGTCTTTCCATTTTTGATACTAGTTATTTGGTTTTCTTGTTTCTTTTTAAAAATTAAACATGGTTTATTTATTTTCCTTCCATAAAAGCAGCTCCTAGTTTTATTTCTATTTTACTATTTTTCAAAATTTCATTTTTATTATTTTCTCATTTGGTTTTCATGATTTCCATTTTGTTGTATAGTTAGAGATTTTAAATTTTCTCTTTTTCTACTTTTTGCAGTTTCATGTCCATATCATTGATCTGCTGTTTCTCTCTTTCATTAATGTACATATTTAGAGGCATAAGTTTTTTCCCAAGTACTACTTTGGCTTCATCATGCAAATTTTGATATATTGTTTCATTGTTCTCATTCTTTTTTAATTAAATCATTGATATTTCTGTGACTTGTTCTTTGACTCACTTATAATTAAATCACTTGGTTCCAATTAGTTTTAAATCTATGCTTCCAAGACACTTTATGGAATATAATTTTTATTGCATTATATTCACAAAATGATGCAGTTACTACTTCTGCAATTTTTTTTCATTTTTGAATTCTTTGTGACCTCATGGTCAGTTTTTGTGGAGGAATCATGTATTGATGTAAAAAATATACTTCGTTCTGTACCCATTACATTTTTTTCAAGAGGTCTATCATATAAAACTTTTCTAAAATTCTATTCATCTCCTTAACTTGTTTCTTATTTATTTCATAGTTAGATACATCTGCTTTTGAGAAAGGAATGCTGAAGTCCCTGATTAGTATAATTTTGCTATTTTTTTCTGTAACTAATTTTTGTATTTGAATGCTATACCATTGATGAATATAGGTTTAGTACCAATATTACTTCATTGTCCATAGTACCAAACTTTAACAAAATGTACTTTTCCTGATTATCTCAATTTGATTTCTTTTTGCCTTTGTTTTGTCTAAAATCATATTTGCTACCTACTCCTTCCCCTCCCCCCCCTTTTTTTCTTTTTTGCTGAAGCAATTGGGGTTAAGTGACTTGCCCAGGGTCACACACCTAGGAAGTGGTAAGTGTCTGAGACCATATTTGAACTCAGATCCTTATGACTCCAGGGCTGGCTCTATCCACTGAGCCACCTAGCTGCCCCTCCTTTTTTTTTTTTTTAAACCTCAGCTGAAGCAGAAGATATTCTAAATTTGCCTGTGTTTCTATTTCAATCATAAGCAAAATATTGTTGCTTTCTACTTTCTAATCCATTCATCTATCTGGTTCCTTTCTGTAGGTAATTTCATTTTAATGACATTGACAGGTGTTATTGCAGTATTTTCTCTCTCTCCTATATTTTTCTGTTTATTCGTTTTTCTCTTTTTTATCCTGTTCCTCTTGGAAAGTTTTTTTTTTGTTTCTGATGATTATATCATTAATTTACACATTCTTTTATCATCACCACCTATCTATTAGTCACTTTCCTTTTCACTTCCCTGTTAAGTGTATATGTTTCTATGTGCTTGCTTGTGTGTGTGCTTATTTGTGCATGTGTATATGTGGTGTGTATATATGTGTGTGTTCTTTATTCTTTTTGAAAACAATTCTGATGAGAAAGATTTTACCTGCCACTAAATTCCTCTTCTTTCTGTTATTCTACCTTTCCTTTAAATCGTTATTTTTCCTTCTACTCTTTATCTCCTATTTCCCATTGAAGGAAATGTAGTTCTGTCTCCAAATGTGTATACATGCATTTATGTTTACACATCTGTATTTTATTTATATTTATCATATCTAATTATCTATTGAGTTATCTATATTTTCTTCCTTTGACTAATTCAAATTATAGTATAAAGTTCAAGTGTTAGCTGATCCTCTCATTTATTTCTTCTCATTGCTATAGACTTCTACTTTTGTAGTCTGATGATGTAAAACACTTTTTCTTTACTTTCATCTTTCTTCTGTACCCAGTGTATTCATCTTCCCTTCTTTTTCCATTTTCCTTTAAGAACATCAAGACATAAAAAAATTACTCCAAGGCCTTCTGACTAGATAGACTCTCTCTAATATTCCAAAACTTCAGAGGGATCACATATATCATTTTTCAGTATTAGAAGTAATTTATCCTTATACACTCCTTAATGATTTTTCTTTTTCTATGTTGATGCTTATTCTTTGAAATTTCTATTTATCTCTTGTTCCTAATCAAGAATATGAAGAAGTCAGGGCAACTAGACAGTGCAGTGGGTAGAGCACCAGCCCTGAAATTATGAGGTCCTGAGTTAAAATATGATCTCAGATGTTAAACAAATCTTAGTTGTGTGATCCTGGACCAACTAAGCCCAATTGCCTCAGAAAAAATAAAAAAAATAACAAACTCCTGATATGTGGAAGTAATTTATTTCATATCCTATTTAACAGGCCATACTCAATCTTTCTGGGCAAGTTAATCTTGGCAATATGTCTATATCTTTTACTTTCTGGAATCTCATGTTCATGAATACCCACTCCTTTGTAGTAGTGATTATTAAATTGTGTGTGATCTTGATTGAGGCTCCTCAGAACTTAGATTCTTTTTTCTTTATATTTTTCTTCTTATTTATTTCATTTGACTGCTTGCAGAATTTTTATCTTTTATGTACAAGCTTGGGATTTTTGCTGCAAAGTTCCTTGGAGTTTATATTTGGGGGTTTCTTTCAGGAGGTAGCTGGGAGCTTGTTTGCACTTTGCCCTATGGTTTTAAGACTTCTGATAAGCAGTTCTTTAAGATTCTTTGAAATATTATGTATGTGTAGATATATATTTATATCTATATCTTTATCTATATCTATTCCTTTTTTGGTCTTGACTATTGAGTGGTTCAACGTTTCTTAATTTTTTTCTACTTGATATGTTTTCTAGGACATCTTTTTTTTTCTTTGAGATACCTTATAATTTCTTTTTTTTTCTTAAAGCTTTTTATTTTCAAAACATATTCATGAATAAAATTTTTCAATACTTATCCTTGTAAAATCTTGCAAAACCTTGAGTTCCAAATTTTCCACCCTTCCTTCTACTCCCTTCCCCAGAGAGCAAGTAATTCACTATATGTTAAAAGTGTAATTCTTCCATACATATTTCTATAATTATCATGCTACACAAGAAAAATCAGATGAAAAAGGAAAAAGAAAATTGAAAGAAAACAAAATGCAAGCAAACAACAGCAAAAAATGTGAAAATGCTATGCTATGATTCTCTCTCAGTTCCCACAAGTCCTTTCTTTGGGTGTGTATTGCATTTTTTGGCAAAAGATGATTGGAACTAGCATCAATCATCTCATTGTCAAAAAAAAGTCCATCAGAATTTATGTTCACATAATCTTGCTGTTGCCTTGAGCAATGTATAAAGTCTGAATCATCTCATTATTGAAGAGAGCCATGTCCATTAGAACTGATCATTGTATAATCTTGTTGTTGCCACACAATGATGTCCAAATTCTGCTAATTTCATTTAACATCAGTTCATGTAAGTCTCTCAAGGTCTCTCTGAAATCATCCTGCTGATTTTTTCTTACAGAACAATAATATTCCATAACATTCATTTACCATAACTTATTCAGCCATTCTCCAACTTATGGGCATCCACTCAGTTTCCAGTTTCTTGCCATTACAAAAAGGACTGTTGCAACCAGTTTTGAATATTTGGGTCCCTTTTCCTCCTTTAAGATCTCTTTGAGATGTAATCCCAGTAGAAATACTGCTGGATCAAAAGATATGCACAGTTTGGACATAGATTCAAATTGCTCTCCAAAATGGTTGCATCCATTCAGAATTCCAGCAACAATGTATTAGAATCCCGGCTTTCCCACATCCCTTCCAACACATATAATTATTTGTTTTCTGTCATCTTAGTCAGTTTGAGAGGTGCATAGTGGTATAGAGAAATTTGCATTTCTCTGATCAATGTTGATTTGCAGCATCTTTTCATATGACTAGAAATGTTTTTCAACTTCTTCATTTGAAAATTGTCTGTGCATGTTCTTTGACTATCAATTGGAGAATGACTTGAATTCTTATAAATTTAAGTCAATTCTCTATATATTTTAGAAATGAGGCCTTTACCAGAACCCTTGAATGCAAAAATGATTTCCCAGTTTATTGCTTCCCTTGTGATCTTGTCTGCATTAGTTTTGTTGGTACAAAAACTTTTTAGCTTAATATAATCAAAATTTTCTATTTAGTGTTCAATTTATGAGTTCCTCTTCTTCTTTAGTCACAAATTCCTTCCTTCTCCACAGATCTAAGAGGTAAACTATCCTATATTCTTCTAATTTACTTATAATATCACTCTTTATGTCAAGTTTGTGAACCCATTTCGACCTTATCATGATATACATTGTTTGGTATGGATCAATGTCTAGTTTCTGCGATATGATTTTCCAATTTTCCCAGCACTTTTTGTCAAATAGTGAGTTATTATTCCAAAAACTGGGGTCTTTGGGTTTGTCAAACACTAGATTACTATAGTTGTTGACTATTTTGCCCTGTGAACCTAACCTATCGACTACTCTATTTCTTAGTTAATACCAAATGGTTTTGATGACCATTGCTTTATGATATAGTTTTAGATCTGGTACAGCAAGGCCGCCTTCATCGGCTTTTTTTTTTTTCATTAATTCCTTTGAATTTCTTGACCTTTTGCTCTTCAGGATGAATTTTGCTATTATTTTTTCTAGATTTGTAAAATAATTTCTTGGGAGTTTGATTGGTATGGCACTGAATAAGTAGATTAATTTAGGTATTATTGTTATTGTTATTGTATTAGTCCATCCTATGCATCCAATCCATGAGCACTTGCTATTTTTTCAGTTAATGAGATCTGTATTTGTGTGGAAAGTGTTTTGTAATTGTGTTCATATAGTTGCTGACTGCCTTGGCAAATTGACTCCAAAATATTTTATTTTATCTACAGTTATTTTAAATGGAATTTGTCTTTGTATCTCTTCCTGCTGGACTTTGCTGGTAATATATAAAAATTCTGATGATTTATGTGGAATTATTTTGTATCTTGCCACTTTGCTAAAGTTGTGAATTGTTTCTAGTATTTTCATTGATTCTCTAGGATTCTTTATGTATGCCATCATATCATCTGCAAAGAGTGATAACTTGGTTTCCTCATCATCTACTCTTAATTCCTTTAATCTATTTTTCCTCTGGTTGCCAAAACTAATATTGATAATATTGATTATAATGATTAATATTGATAATAATGGTGATAGTGGGCAACTTTGTTTCCCTCCTGATATTATTGGGAACAGTTCTAGTTTGTCTCCATTACATATGATGCTTGCTGATGGTTTCAAATAGATGCTACTGATCATTTTAAGGGTTATTCCTATACTTTCTAGTGTTTTCAATAGGAATGAGTGTTGGATTTTGTCAAATGCATTTTCTGCATCTGTTAAGATAATAATATGACATTTGTTAATTTAGTTACTGATATAGTCAATTAGGCTGATAGTTTTCCTAATACTGAACCAGCCCTGAATTCCTGGTATAAATCCTTCTTGATCATGGTGTGTTGTTCTGGGCATGACTTGCTAAAACCTCTTTGCTAATTTTTTATTTCAGATTTTTACATCAATATTCATTAGGGAAATTGGTCTATATTTTCTGTCTCTGTTTTCATCCTACCTGGTTTAGGTATCAGCAACATATCTGTTTTAAAAAGAATTTCATAGACCTCCTTCTTTCCCTATTTTTTTCAAATAGTTGGCATAATATTGGAATTAATTGTTTTTTTATTTAAATTTGATAGAATTCACCTGCAAATCCATCTGGCCCTGGAGATTTTTTTCTTAGGGAGTTGATTAATAGCTTGTTCAATTTATTTTTTCTAAAATGGGACTAAGTAATTTATTTCCTCTTCTGTTAATCTTGAAAATTTATATTTTTCAAGTATTTCTCCATTTCAATTAGATTATCAGATTTATTGACATATAGTTGGGCAAAATAACTCCTAATTATTGCTCTAATTTCCTTTTCATTGGTTGAAAATTCTACCTTTTCATTTTTGATACTAACAATTTTATTTTCTTCTGTCCTTTTTCTAATCAAATTAACTAAAGGTTTATCTATTTTTTTTCATAAAGCCAACTCAGTTTTGTATATTAATTCAATAGTTTTCTTACTTTCAATTTTATTAATCTCCCCTTTTATTTTCAGAATTTCAAATTTGGTTTTTAAATAGGGGTTTTTAATTTGTCCTTTTCCTAGCTTTTTAGTTTTAATATCAATTCATTGATCTTCTCTTTCTCTATTTTATGCAAGTAAACATCAAGAGATATAAAAATTTCCTTAAGAACTGTTTTGGCTGCATCCCATAAATTTTGGTGTGTTGTCTCATTATTGTCATTCTCCTGGATGAAAGTAACAATTGTGTCTGTGATTTGCTATTTCACCTATCATTCTTTAGTATTAGGTTACTTAGTTTCCAATTAATTTTTGGTCTGCTTTCCCCTGGCCTTCTATTGCATGTGATTTTTATTGCATCATGGTCTGAAAAAAAATTACTATTTCTGCCTTTCTGAATTTTTAGGTCAATACATGGTCAATTTTTGTTTGGGTTCCATGTATTGTTGAGACAAAAGTATATTCCTTTCTGTCTCCATTTAATTTTCTCCAAATATCTATAATACTAACTTTTCTAGAATTTTATTTACCCCCTTAACTTATTTCTTATGTATTTTGTGCTTCCATTTGTCTAATTTTGAGAGAGCAAGTTTGAGATACCCCACTAGTATAGTTTTGCTGTCCAATTCTTCTTTGCAACTCTCTTAATTTCTTCTCTAGAAATTTGAGTACTATATCAATTGGTGTTTTCTATTCATATTTCTTCATTTTCTATAGTAATTTTTATTAGGTTGTAGTTTTCTTCCTTATTGCTTTTAATTAAAAATATTTTTGCTTTTGCTTGATCTGAAAACAGGATTGCTACCCCTGCTTTTTTTTAACCCCAGCTGAAGCATAATAGATTCTGCTCCAGGCTTTTATCTTTTTTCTGAATGTATGTCTGCTTTAAATGTATTTCTTGTAAACAACAAAATCTGGGATTCTGGTTTTTAATCCAGTCTGCTATCCACTTTCGTTTTATAGGAGAATTTATCCCATTCACATTAAAGTTAAAATTACTAATTCTGTATTTCCTGCCACCTTGTTTTCCCCAGTTACACTTTTCTTTTTCCTTTTCCCTTTTCTTTCCTCCCTAGTATTTCCCTTCTGACCACCACTTCCCTCAAACAAACTTACCCTTTTACAGCCCCTCCCCCTTCTTGTACCTTTCCCCTTCTATTTCTGCTCTCACTTTTAACTTCCCCTTTCCTTTCCTATTTCCCTATAGAGTGAGACAAGCTTCTCTGTGAACCTAAATTTGTCAGATATTTTTTCTTGGAGCCAATTCTGGTGAGAGTAAGATTCACACAGTGCTCATTCCCCTCTCTACTTTCCTTCAATTTTAATAGGTCTCTTTGTCTCATCAAGAGATGTAATTTATCTCATTTTAATTCCATTTGCATCTTCTTCTAAAAGAATTCCTTTTCCTTCTATAGTTTATTTTTATATCATCACAATAAAATCAAATTATACATACATTTTCTAAGTATGTCAATAACAGAGAAACAGATCTCAAGAGTTAAACATATTATCACCCCCATAGGGATACAAGTTTTTTAACTTTAAAAACAAAGTTATTTTTTTCTTTCCTTTTTTACCTTTTTTATGCTTCTCTTGAGTTCTATATTTGAAGATCAAACTTTCTATTCAGCTCTGGTCTTTTCATCAGAAATAAATGAAATTCACCAGTATCATTGAATGTCCTTTTTTTTTCCTGAAAGGTAAAGCTCACTTTTTTTTCTTCAGACAATTTCTGTTTTTACTTTTCCAAACTATCTTGCAAAGTTTTCGTTTCCTTTCCCCAGCCTTGTGAGATGGAGATCAACTCATTTCAGCTTTGGAGTTTCATCTGGAGATGATTTGTCTTTAAGATTTTCAGGGTTTAAGGTCTATTCTTCTCCTTCCACATAAAAGCTATTTATGATCAGAATTCTTTTTTGCTTTTTGCTCATTTTTTAAAGTTTGAGGTCTGCTTTTAGGGCAAAGGAAAGATTGTCCCAAACTTCCTCTACAGGTGAAAGCTGCTTTAGATTGCCCTAGTACCAGTGCTGCTGACTGACTTCTGGTGGTGTAGGAGTGTCCAAGCCCCACATTTTACTGGGGTTCAGAGGCTCACTATTGGCCTTTTGTATTCGTGTTGGATGTCTTACAGCAAATCTGCTGATTCACTGTCTTGTGTATGGAAAACACAACACCCTAGCTCCCTGCTCTGCATCTGTGCTCTGCTTTCTCCCCCCTGTCTGATTTTAACAGACTTTTTCTGAAGTTCTTCCAAAGTATCATCTGCTGGAAATTTATTATCCTCCAAATATTTTTGGGTTCTGTCACTCCAAAATCAGTTCAGGGGCTTGATATGGTGTTGATCTCAGGGACACCAGAAGAAGCTCGGATAAAGTCTTGTCTACTCTAAACCATCTTGGCTTTGCCCCTTATCATTTCTTCTATTATATTCATTATTTCTACTTTGCTTCTTTAAAATTTTTCATTTCTTAAAGTAACTGGTTTTTACTTGATCCATTCTAATTTTAAGGGAGTTTGTTACGTGAATAAAGTAGTGTCATTTTTATGCCAAGATGTTAATTCCTTTTCCAATTCTTTCTTCTGGAGATCTCATTTATTAGCTATATTTTTCCTTCAAGTGCTCTTATTTCATTTATAATTTTAACAAATTTGCTTCATCTCTTCCATAAATTATATTTGAACCTGCCTAATCTGTGTTTTTCTTTGCAGTTTTGCTTATAGATATTTTGTAATCATTATCAGAACTAAGGTATAATGATAGTGAGTGACAAATGTAAAATATATGTGTAGCAAAGGTAAATTCCAAACCCTGAAAATATAGGCCAGGAGTTCTTTCCATGTTTGAAAGGTCCTTTTCTAGTTTGGGGTCAGCATCTCTCCTGAATTAATTACTTAACTGGATTCTTAGAGAAAACTAATACTCCTAGTCATAATTTTATTATCTTTTCCACTATTGTGAGTGATTCTTCTTTAAGCTTATTCCTCCCTTCCTTCATCTTTGTGTGGAGTGTACATCTCTCATATCTTTTACATGCTATTTCTATTGAGATAGTAGAAATTTGAGAGGAAGCTCCCCCTCAAAGCTACATAGCTAATAATTAAGGTGATGTGAACAATGTATTTTTCTTCCCTGAACACTATTTCATAGGAGTCTCCTGTTTAAAATCGCTTATATGGCTTGTATGGTTTATATCTGTTTTCAAAATACTAGATAGATTTTCTCTCATTTCACTGCTGAATGCCTTGAATAATGTAGGGTATAGGGAAGATAAATTCCCTCCTTTCCTCCTGTATGGAGGTGTTTTTTATAATTTTCTATTTTTTTTCAATAATTTTTACAGGCCTTTAACTAATTAAAGCTCATCATGGTTTAGCTAATCAAAACTCCACAGGGGCTGACCAATTTGCTCAACTGTAGCTATTGTACCTATCTTGAGAAAGATATGTTGTGTAATGCATAGAGCAATTTACTTGAAGTCAGGAAGATTTGAGATTGAACACTGCATTAAGAGCCCACTAGTTCCGTGATCCTGGGGACATCACTTAGTTTCACAGCCTCAGTTTCCTTGTCTGAAAGTAGGTGTAATAACAGCATCAAGCAAGGATCAAATGACATTACATATGTAAATTGCTTTGAAATCTTAGAACATTACATCAATGCTATTATTAATAAGACTTGTCACTATCTTAATGAAAGGAGTGTTCATAATTTATATAAAGATTACAGCTAGGCAAATATTTATAGTTGTCGTTTAATTATTTTAGTCATGTCTGATTCTGGGCATTTGTGGAAAAGATTATGAAATGGTGTGCCATTTCCTTCTCCATATAATTTTATGGATGAAAAATTAAGGAAAATGGTGTTAAATTACTTGCCCAGACTTACACAGTTAGTAAGTACCTGAAGCTGGATTTGAACTCAAGAAAAATGGCTTCTTATATCTTTATAGTTACCTCTCTCATTAACACCTGGTAATTGCATTCTGGGACTTCGAGAAAATCAGGAGGGGTATACTCCTTTATATCTAAATATGGTAGACTCTTTTAAACAAATTTTGTACCACTTCTTATCATCTTGTTTATATTTTTTGAAATTTTTATTCCATTTGTATTTTTATTACCTTTGCATTCATCATTTCTGAACCACTGTTTCTGTAATAGTATTTACTATAAAGAATCTTTTTTGCAATAAATTTGCCTTATTGTACTTTGAATATAAATAGAAACTTAATACAGAGTTTATACTCTACATTCATCAACATATAACATTTTTTCAAAAATCTGATGAAAAGAAATTATATTTAAACCATTCTGGAAACATTATAGATTCTGTTCTTATTTTAAACAAAAAGTATTCATCTTTCATCCTCCATCTTCTACCTGCCTCTTTCTTTATTTTAAATGTTAAAACTGTCAATCACATCTTATTTCAGTTTGCTTTACATAAAATACCTTTATTTTTTCTTATATTAATACAAATAGAAGTATGGTTTAATATTACCACTTGCAGAGAAAAAAATCATGATCAAATATTTTGAATAACATAATCTAGGCAAACTCTTCTAAGATTTTTCCTCTACACAAGTTTAAAATGACATTTCAAATAAAATTTTGTAGCAGCAGATCCAACAAAAGGTAAGAGAGAGACATTTAATCAGCCTAAGATATATTAGGGGGTTGGCAGGATAAGTATGAATTGTCAGAATGGTGACTGACCCTAAAAATACTAAGGAAGCTTTGGTAGCAGCAGCCCTTAACCCAGAAACAGTGTGGGGGTTGGAAAACTTCCTAGAAAGAGGTTACAGAAAGCATTTATTGGCTCTGGGCATAGGATCTTGAGTTATTTGTTAGCCCTAATTTGTAAGCTCTATTGTCCATATGCACTTCTGGGTCACAGTTTCATGGTATACAACATTACTAAAGTTTGTGGCTGCAGGATAATTAGGTACCTGTTCATAATACTAGGACTGAGAGGAGCACTAGCACTTGAAGCTGCAGACGACAAGGGCCCTTACTGCTATATAGCAGAGCACAGAACCATATAGCAGAGATAATACTTCTTCTCAAAGCATACCACCTCGAAAGCAGTGAAAATATGCAGATTTTAGTTTAGAACAAATACTTTTAGAAAAACAAAAACTAGTTCTAAAAGTTTTGGAACAAAAAAGCAAAAAGCTTACAATAGTGGCTTCCCTGCCTCTGGTAAGCACTCAACATAAAATTCAAAATAATGAAATGAGATGTAAAAATGTACCAAAAATTATGAAAAAAGCAACTACAGTGCCAAGGAAGACCAAAGAACAAACTCAGAAGATGACAGAAATGTGAAAACAACTAAACAAAAGCCTCAAAGAAAAACAAATATTAATTAGATAAAAACCCAACAAGAATTCCTGGAAGAATTAAATGAAGAGATGACTGTAGAGATGGGGAAAAGAAATGAAAGTAATAATATAAGAATATGAAAAGAAAAGTAACAACTTGATAAAAACAAGTACAAAATAATCTCTCATGAAAATAACATTAAAAAAAACAAAAAATAGAAAATTGTCCCAATTTTAAAAGAGGCTTAAAATTCACTAAAGAATGGGTTGGAGCCAAGATGGCAGAGAGCAGACTCAACTCTCTGTAACCTCCTCTGGCCTTCTCTTAAAGTGACAGCAGATTAAACCTCTAAACTGATTTTGGAGTCAAAGCAACCTCAAATGTTTGGAGTACAACACTTTCCCTGAAGACATTACCTTGGAAGAACTTCACAACAGGTCTGTTTTCAATCAAAGAGACCAGGGCAGGAAGCTGGGGCTGGGATTCAGAGTGTGGCAGTTTTTAGCACCTAGAAAGCTTCTGTGAGCTTCTTAGGCCACTCTGCCCTGGTTGCAAGTAGGTGATTTACCAGATTTGCCTTTTGTAAAAGGTAAATTATAAACCAGGGAGTCCTGGAAGAACTGGATTTAGCTCTGATTACCCAGCACCACAAAACAATTAACAGAATTGCCCCAGGGCAAATTAAAGCCTCTGTTGCTCCTTTGCTTTGAACAGACCTCAAGCTTTAAAAAAATGAATAATAAAAAAAAAGAACTCTCACCGTAGCCAGCTTTTATGGAAAGAGAGACAAACAGACTTCATATCCTGAGGTTCATAAAGGTAAAGCAACTTCAGAGGAAGTAGCAAAGGGAGACATGAGCTGCTTCCCGTTTCACAAGGCTTTCCTGGAAGACTGCATAAAGAATCTTTAAAAAGAATTAGAAGAAAAATAGGGAAATGAAATGTGATCATTGCAAGAAGGAATGGAAAAGGCATATAATGTCCTACAAAAGAGATATGAAAAAGACACCAAATTCACTGAAAAACAAAATTGGTGAAATGGAAAAAGAATGCAATGAACAAAAAAAAATCCAATTGGCCAATTACCAAAGGAACTAAAAAGGTAACTGAAGAAAATAATATACTAAAAAATAGAATTGAAAAAATGGAAATGAATGACTCAATAAGACTTCAAGAATCAGTCAAACAAAAACAAAAAAAAATGAAAAAAAGAGAAGAAAATATAAAATATTTCCTAGGAAAAACAACTGACCTGGAAAATAGATCTAGGAGAGATAATTTAAGGATGATTATTAGATTTTCTTAAAGCTATGATGGAAAAAATACCCTAGACAGTATCTTACAGGAAATTATGAAAGAAAACTGCCCTGATGTTTTAGAATCAGAAGATAAAATAGCCATTGAAAAAAATCACCAATCACCTCCTGAAAGAGAACCCAAAATTAAATCGCCAAGGAATATTATGGCTAAATTTCATGACTATCACACTAAGGAAAAGATATTACAAGCAGCTAGAAAGAAACCATTCAAATACTGAGGAACTTATCAGAATCACCCAAGATCTGTCAGCTTCCACATTAAAGGATCAAAAGGCCTGGAATCAGATATTCCAAAAGGTAAAGGAACTTGGATTACAATCAAGAATAAGTTATCCAAATAGAATGAACATTATCTTCCAGGGTTAAGAAAATGGACATTTAATGATATAGGTGAATTTCACCTATTTCAAATAAGAAGACCAAATCTGAACAAAATTTTGACCTCCAAACACAGAACTCAAAAGAAGCATAAAAAGGTAAAAAAGAAAGAACTCTTGAGAATTATATTTCTATTATAGGTATACTTAGAGAATGGGGGTATAATTTGATTTTATTTTGATAATACAAAAAAAGAAACTAGAGGTGGAAAGGGGATCATACTGGAAAAAGAAGAAAAAAGGAGGTTAAAAAAGGAGATAAAAATAAGGCAAAATATCATGAAGAGGCAAAGAAAACCTAATATTATTGAGGGAAAGAAGGGAGGGGAATGAGTATTGTTTGAGTCTTACTCTCATCAGACTGGGCTCTAAACGAGAATATCAGACATATTTGGTTTCACAGAGAAACTTGTCCCACTTCATAGGGAAGTGGAAGGGAAAGGGAGAAAAAAAAGTAAAGACTAATAGAAAAGAAAATAGAAGAATTAGGGGAAAGGTGTAAAAAAGAGGAAGAGGCTCCAAAGGAGGAGAACTTTTTGAAAAGGTGGTCATCAAAAGCAAAATACTGGAGAAGAGAGAAGGGTGAAAGGAAAGAGAAAAACATAACTTTGGATAAATAAGGTGGAAGAAAATACAGAATTAGTGTTTTTTTAACTGTAAATGTGAATGGAATAACTCTCCCATAAAACAGAAGTGGATAGGAGACTGGATTAAAAAACAGAATCCTATAATATGTTGTTTACAAGAAACACATCTAAAGCATAGTGATGTATACAGAGTAAAGGTAAAGGGCTGGAGCAGAATTTTGTATGCTTCAGGTGAACAACAACAACAAAAAAGCAGGGGTAGCAATCCTGATCTCAGATCAAGTAAAATTAAAGGCAGATCTAAGCTACAAGGAAGGAAACTATATTTTACTAAAGGGTACCATAGGGTACTAAAGGGTACCATAAAGCAATATCAGTGCTAAACATATATGCACCACTTTATATGGCATCCAGATTCCTAGAGGAGAAATTAAGACAGATGCAGGAAGAAATACCCAGCAAAATTATACTGGAGGGGATCTCAGCCTTGCTCTTCAGAACTAGATAAATTGAACCACAAAATAAATAAGAAAGAAATTAAGGAGGTAAATAAAATGTTAGAAAAGTTAGATGTGACAGATCTTTGGAGAAAATTGAATGGAGACAGAAAGGAGTTTACTTTTTCTCAGCAGTGCATACAAAAATTGACCATGTGTTAGGGCATAGAAATCTCAAAATCAAATGCAGAAAGCCAGAAATAATAAATGCATTTTTCAGATCATGATGCAATACAATCACATGCAATATAAGGCAAGGAGAAAATAGACCAAAAGTTAATTGAGAATTAAATGGTCTAATCCTAAAGCATGAACAGCAAATCATAGACACAATTAATAATTTCATCCAGGAGAATGAGAATAATGAGACAACATACCAAAATATGGGGGATATAACCAAAGTGGTTATAAGAGGAAATTTTATTTCTTTAGATGTTTACTTGCATAAAATAGAGAAGATCAATGAATTGGGCCTACAACTAAAAAAGCTAGAAAAAGAACAAATTAAAAACCCTCAATTAGATACCAAATTGGAAATTCTGAAAATAAAAGGGGAGATTAATAAAACAATATTGTGACATTTTTGAATTGTTTTGTGAACCCATTTTTTATGAAAAAACCAACAAAATGGATAAATCTTTAGTTAATTTAATTAGTAATAGGAAAGAGGAAAAGCAAATTGTTAGTCTCAAAAATGAAAAGGGAGAACTTTCCACCAATAAAGAGAAAATTAGAGCAAAAATTAGGAGTTACTTTGCCCAACTTTATGCCAATAAATTTGATAATCTAAATGAAATGGAGGAATATCTGCAAAAATATAGATTGGCCAGGTTAACAGAAGAGGAAATAAATTATTTAAATAGTCCCATTTTAGGAAAAGAAATAGAATTAATCAACTCCCTAAGAAAAAAATCTCCAGGGCCAGATGGAGTTACATATGAATTCTTCCAAACAATCTAAAAATAATTAATTTCAATACTATATAAACTATTTGAAAAAATAGGGAAAGAATGCCTTCTACCCAATTCCTTTTATGACACAGATATGGTGCTGATAGCTAAACCAGGTAGGGTGAAAACAGAGAACGGAAACTATAGACCAATTCGCTAATGACTATTGATGGAAAAAATCTTAAATAAAATATTAGCAATGCAATTACATAAAGTCATCCCCAGGATAATACATTATGACCTAGTAGGATTTATACCAGGAATGCAAGGCTGGTTAAATATTAGGAAAACGATCAGCATAATCAACTACATTAATAAACAAACTAACAAAAATCATATGATTATCTCAATAGATGCAGAAATAGCATTTGATAAAATCCAACACCCATTCCTACTAAAAATACTATAGAGTATAGGAATAAATGGAATTTTCCTTAAAATTATCAGTAGCATCTATTTAAAACCATCAGCAAGCATCATATGTAAAAGTGATGAACTTGAACCATTCCCAATAAGATCACTAGTGAAATAAGGCTACCCATTGTCATCATTACTATTCAATATTCTGTTAGATATGTTAGTTTTGGCAGTAAAATAAAAAAAAGAGATTAAAGGAATTAAAGTAGATTATGAAGAAACCAAATTATCACTCTTTGCAGATGATATGCTGGTATACTTAGTGAACACTAGAGATTCAACTAAAAAACTACTAGAAACAATTCACAACTTTAGCAAAGTTACAGGATACAAAAATAAATCCACATAAATCATCACCATTTTTATATATTACCAACAAAGTTCAGTAACAAGAGATTAAAAAAGAAATACCATTCAAAATAATTGTCAATAGTATAAAATATTGGGTATTGATCTGCCAAGGGAAAGTCAGGAACTATACAAACAAAACTACAAAACATTTTCCACACAAATCAGATCAGACCTCATCAATTGGAAAAATATCAAATGCTCATGAGTAGGCCGAGCGAATATAATAAAAATGGCAATACTACCTAAATTAATCTACTTATTTAGTGCCATACCAATCAAACTCCCAAGAAATTATTTTACAGACCTCGAAAAAAATAGAAGGAAAGTTCATCTGGAAAGAAAAAAGGTCAAGAATTTCAAGGGAATTAATGAAAAAAAATGCCAATGAAGGTGGCCTAGCTGTGCCAGATCTAAAACTATATTATAAAGCAGCAGTCATCAAAACCATTTGGTACTGGCTAAGAAGTATAGTCGATCAGTGGAATAGGATAGGATCATAGGGCAAAATAGACAATAACTATAGCAATCTGAAGTTTGACTAACCCAGAAACCCCAGCTTTAGGGATAAGAACTCACTATTTGACAAAAACTGCTGGGAAAATTGGAAACTAGTATGGAAGAAATTAGGGCTTGACTCATACCTAATACCACATAGCAACATAAGATCTAAATGGGTTGATGATTTAGACATAAAGAGTGATATTATAAACAAATTAGAGGAACATAGGATAGTTTATCTCTCAGATCTGTGGAGAAAGTTCCAAAGAATTGGAACTCTTAAATGAATACCAGATAGATAATTTTGATTATATTAAGTTAAAAAGTTTTTGTACAAACAAAATTAATGCAGATGAGATTAGAAATGAAGCAATAAATTGGGAAATCATTTTTACATTTAAGGTTTCTGATAAAGGCCTCATTTATAAAATATATAGATAATTGACTCAAATTTATAAGAATTCAAGCCACTCTCCAATCGATAAATGGTCAAAGGATATGAACAGACAATTTTCCGATGAAGAAATTAAAACCATTTCTAGTCTTAGGGAAAGTTGTTCCAAATCACTATTGATCAGAGAAATTCAAATTAAGACAATTCTGAGATACCACTATACACCTGTCAGATTGGCTAAGATGACAGGAAAAGATAATGACGAATGTTGGAGGGGATGCAGGAAAACTGGGACACTGATACATTGTTGGTGGAACTGTGAACCAATCCAACCATTCTGGAGAGCAATTTGGAACTATGATCAAAAAGTTATCAAACAGTGCATACGCTTTGACCCAGCAGTGTTTCTACTGGGCCTATATCCCAAAGAGATCTTAAAGGAGAGAAAAGGACACACATGCACAAAAATGTTTGTGGCAGCCCTCTTTGTAGTGGCTAGAAACTGGAACCTGAATGGATGCCCATCAGTTGGAGAATGGATGAATAAATTATGGCATATGAATATCATGGAATATTATTATTCTATAAGAAACGAGCAGCAGGATGATTTCAGAGAGGCCTAGAGAAACTTGCATAAACTGATGCTGAGTGAAACGAGCAGAACCAGGAGATCATTGTACATGGCAACAATAAGACTATATGATGATCAATTCTTATGGACATGAATCTCTTCAACAATGAGATGTTTCAAACTAGTTGCAATTGTTTATTGATGAAGAAAGCCATATACACCCAGAGAGAGGCCTGTGAGACCTGAGTGTGGACCACAACATAGCATTTTCACACTTTCTGTTGATATTTTCTTGCATTTTGTTTTCCTTTGCATGTTTTTTTCTTGTACAGCAAGAAAACTGTATAAATATGTATACATATATTTGATTTGCCATATATTTTAACATAATTAATATGTATTAGACTACCTGTTACCTGGGGGGAGGGGAAGGAGAGAAAAATTTGGAACAGCAGGCTTTGTCAGGGTCAGTGTTGAAAAATTACCCATGCATATGTTTTGCAAATAAAAAGCTTTCTTAAAAAATGGAAAAAAAATTCACTGAAGAAAGGGATTCCTTAAAAAACAAAATTGTCCAAAAGGAAAAATAATTGCACTAAAAAAATAATTCCTTACGCATTGAGATTAGGTAAGTGGAGGCTAATGACTCATCAAAAACAATTAAGCAAAATCAAAAGACATTTTTAAATGTGACATATCTCATCAGAAAAACAACTGACCTAGCAAGTAGATCAAATACAAATAATTTAGCAACTGTTGACCTATCTGAAAGTTATGATCAAAATAATCTTAGACATCAAATTTTAAAAAGTTATAAAGGAAAACTTTTCTGGTATTTTAGAACCAGAAAGTGAAATGAAATAGAAAGAATACACTAATCATCTCCTGAAAGAGATGTCAAAACAAAAACTTCCAGGAATATTCTAATAAAATTCCAGAGCTTTTAGGTTGAGGAAAAATATTACAGGCATCCAGAAATATAGCATTGAAATATTGTCGAGATATAGTCAGGATTATAATAAAAGTTTGGCAGTTTCCCCTCTAGGGTGGAGGGCTTAGAATATAGCATTCTCAAAGGTAGAATAGTTTGGATCACAACCAAGAATAAATTATTCACCAGAACTAAATATAATCTTTTAGAAGAAGAATGGACATAATGAAATACAGGATTTTCAAGCATTCTTGATGAAAAGACCAAATCTGAATAGAATTTTTGACATTCAAATACAAATCTCAAGATAAGCATAAAAAGAGAAACATGAAAGAGAAATTGTAAAGGACCCAATAAAGTTCAACTGTTTATATTTTTTATGAGAAAATGATACATGCAACTACTAAAAACTTTATCATTATTGGGGAAGTTAGAAGACTTCTACATTGACAGAGTATGAGATGAATAGATAATGCTGGGAAGATGTGAAAAACATGAAGAGATAAAAAATACACCGGGAGAAGGGAAAGGAAAGATATGAAATTAAGAGAAGGGTTGTTTCAGGAACAACAACAATTAAACTATCCATGACAAAACCTATATAGACAGGTTCAAAATGAAGTGAAAAGAATTGGGAGATAATCATGCACAGTAATAGCAATATTGTAATTCTTATTAATTGTGAAACACTTTGCCATCTTGTTCAATATATTCATAAAAATGACAACTCAGAAAGACTCATGAAAATTGTTATCCATTTCAAAAGAGAGGTTTGATGAACATTGAGTGTTTATAAGCCATAAAACATTCTGGAAATTATTTTTAAAATTATAAAAATCTTGAATTTTTTTGTTAAACTTTTGCTATCATCTAGATATACAGCTTTGTGACTAGTCATAATTTTAATATGTATAGTCAGAAATCTAAAGACTAGATTATATTTTTCTTTTTACTCTGTTTTAGTGATATCTTTTTTTAACTGCACTATCCTTTCACAAAGACACATGCCTTCCCCCCTATAGAATTGTGTGTTATAGTAAAGTTATAGTAAAGCCTTATTGTAAAATATTTATCAGTCACAAATTACAAAACATACCTCATTATGTACCTATACTCCATCCCATATCTGCTAAGAGGAGAGAGAAATGCTTTGCTGTTAGTTCTCTAAAATCAAAATTTGTTAAAGTTGGTTTTTGAATTGCTCTGAATTGTGGTGTTTTTTAAAATGATATTTTCTTTTAAAAGATTGTGGTCATATTCTGGATAGCAATTTGGAACTATGCTCAAAAAGTTATCAAACTGTGCATACCATTTGACTCAGCAGTGTTTCTACTGGGCCTATATCCCAAAGAGATTTTAAAGGAGGGAAAGCGACCCACATGTGCAAAAATGTTTGTGGCAGCCCTTTTTGTAGTGGCAAGAAACTGGAAATTGAAAGGATGCCCATCAATTGGAGAATGGCTGAATAAATTATGGTATATGAATGTTATGGAATATTATTGTTCTGTAAGAAACGACCAACAGGAGGATTTCAGAGAGGCCTGGAGAGACTTGCATGAACTGATGCTGAGTGAAATCAGCAGAACCAGGAGAACATTATACACAGCAACAAGACTATACGATGATCAATTTTGATGGACATGGTTCTCTTCAACAATGATGTGATTCAAACCAGTTCCTATTGTTCAGCGATGAAGATAGTCATATACATCCAGAGAGAGGCCTGTGGGAACTGAGTGTGAACCACAACACAACATTTTAACGCTTTCTGTGAATATTTCCATGCATTTTGTTTTCCTTCTTAGGTTGTTTTTTTCTTCTTCTCTTTCTAGATCTGATGTTTCTTGTGCAGTAAGATAATTGTATAGTTATGTATACATGTATTTGTCATATAATTTATCCTATTTATCATGTATTAGATTACCTGTCATGTAGGGGTGGGGGTGGGGGGAAGGAGGGGAAAAGCTTGGGAAAAAAAGTTTTTGCAAAGGTCAATGTAGAAAAATCACTCATATGTTTTGTAAATAAAAAGCTTTATAAAAAAAAAAGAAAAAAAAAGATTGTGGTCACTTTGTAAATTTACCTGCTTCTTTCTGTTTGGTATCAGTTTATACAAGCCTTACTAAAATTTTCTGATTTTTCATATTAATCCTTATGGCATAATCATATCCAATTATATTTGTATATCACAATTCCTTAGGTCATATTTCAATTGATGTATACCTGCTTTTTATAAAACAATCATAGCTCAATGTTGTGGAATCCCTGCTCCAAAATTTCATTTGTAACAAAATAATATAGTCAAGTAAAAATGATTATATGCAGCAAATGTGTTTTATAATCTGTACAGTATTCAGCACTCAAAGTCCTTTGCCTCTCTAGTGGGGCATAGTAAAAGCAGGTAAATTATCTTTCCACCAGGATGAAAATTAATTATTTTATTTAATCAAAGGTTCAGGTACCCTTTAGTGTTATATTCATTTAAATTGATGCCATTTTTCTATATTGTTTTCTGGGTTCTGTTTTCTCCACTACATATTCATAATTCTTTCAAATTCTCTTATTCCTAATTTATAGTACCAGTTATGTCAATAGAAACATAATTGACATAAGTGCATATCCTCTACAATTGGCTATTTTGTGGAACAATATTCATGTAACCTAAATCAAAGTACTGTTGTTAGAAAAGTGCTCCATATTACAAGAATTTTTATATTGTATAAATCATCATTTAGATGCATAGTTTCCATTATTCAATTTAGCTTGATCTGATAAGCATTTATTAAATACATACTGTGCATAAGTTTAGATGCAGAAAATACAACTACCAAAAACTGAAATTGTTCCTGCCCTTAAGAATCTTACATTGTACAGTACCAAGTCATATCATCATTCACAATACATTAATAAAATCACTTTCATTTTCTTATAGCCATATCTCACAAATAGGTATACATATATTTATAAAATTCTAAATATTTATTGAGTACATACTGAATGTAAAGTATTGAGATAGTTATTGGGGACACTTTTTTATGTGGGAACACACAAAATAAAATAAAATGGAGTATCCAAAAGTTTTCTTCATTTCACCCCCTCCCAAATGAATACCTTGTATTTCACATTGCTGAAAAAATTGAGATAATAAATGTGATCTCCTGTTTCTCAAAATCTCTTCTATCATTTTCAACTCTAACTTCAATTCTGACAATATTATTTTCTTTTCTAGGACCAAATGCCCTTTAGATGCAGTTTGCCTCCTTCTGTCTTCACTAGCAGATTGAATTCACAATCATTTTCTTTCTGGCTTGAATCTTAGAAATTTTTGTATCATCTAGTATCTTTCTTAGAGTTCTTGAATATACTGCTCTTATATTCTTAAACAAAGAAACTCCTTTACAAAAAAATCTATCATTCTTTCAAAGTATCTTCCTCTACTTCTCATTACTATTTCAGCCAAACTCTTTGAAAAAAAAAAAACATTTGCATTCAAAACTTCTCTGTCTCTCTGTTTCTTTCTCTGTCATTCTGTTTCTTTCTCTCTGTCTCTTTCCCTCTCTCTGTTTCTCTCTGTTTCTGTTTCTCTCTCTTTGTCTCTGTATGTCTCTCTCTGGCTCTCTGGCTCTCACTCTTTCTCTTTCTTTCTGTTTGTCTGTCTCTGTCTCATTCTTTCCTCAGAGCTGATCTTCACTTCCAGAACACCGATTTCCTATTTGGGCATTTCAGATTGAACATCCTGGCCACATCTTAAAATCAAGATGTCCAAAAACTTAATTCATTTTCTTCCTACCTCCTCCATCTTCCAGAATTAAGTATTATTTTCAAAGGCACCACCATTACTCTCATCTCCTAGATTCATGAGCTCAACATCAACCTGATTTGTCACTTCTCATCCCACATATCAAATCAGTTTCCAGATCCTGACATTTCCACCATCACAGTATCTTCTGTGTCTAGCCCTTTATCTCCATGCTACCATCATAGTTCAGACCCTCATTATCTCTCACCTACAGTACTGTAATACCTCCCAAATTGGTCTCATTGACTTAAATTTCTCACTATTCTTGTCCATCTTTACTCTCAATATAATTTTACTTAAGTTCATTTCTGAACATATTATTTTCCCTTATCCTAAACCAACTTTTAATTCAATTTCACTGTTTTCCTATTATTTCTTCTTTGATAATATACAAATTCTGTTTAAGCCTTATATCACCTGAGCTCAACCAATATTCCCAGCCTCAATGGACATTATTCCCCAACTAATAATTATAGCCTTGTCCCTAATTCTTACACTTAACACTCCATTTCTTTCTCTATGCCTTTGTATGGGCATTTCCCTATGTGGGGAATGTCTCTCTTGTCTCTAACTCACTCAATCCTTTTCTTTCCTTAGATTCAGCTTAAGCATTATGTTCTGCATGAAATTTTTCTAATACCTTGATTGCTAACTCCCTTTTAAATTATCTTGAATTTAAACAATATGAATATATTCATTTCATTTTGCATCTGCTGCCTTGTCTGGTTCCTACTCCATGGAATAAGATGTCTCTCTCAGGGCATCCTTACTTTTAAATTCACCACTATGATGCTAAGTCAAATCTTGATTGATTTTATCTCCCTTAGCTTCTTCTCCCCTGTGATTGGATGTCTGAGGGAAGAATATCAATCTCCTTCCAATGTCTGCCTTTATAAAGGATAGAAACTAGACTCTTAGGTTACTTGACTTTGCATCTGCTGTTCTACCTGGTTTCAGGTCTTCAAAGAAGACACCCCGCACTCTTTTCTGCACACTTTTGTAGGTTCTTTCCTCTTTATATTGTAAGTTTCTTAGGGGCAAGGACTACCTTTACTTTTGTTCATTTTATCTCCAGCTTTTAGCATATAGTTCTTAGATGCTTAGTTTATCCAGTGTTTATTGGATTGAATATCTACATTAATCCATTTTATATTTATTAAGTATGGATTTTATGTTACCCATAATATACACTTCTTTCAAGTAAACAGCATTGTTTCAGCCTTTGTACTTACCTCCATCATTTAACACGGTGCTTAAAAGCTTCTTAATTATTTGAGGCTACTTGGGAGACAGCACACAAAAGAGAGAAGTGCTGAGGGATGAGCATTCTGGTATGGGAAATTGGCATACAAAAGGAATGACTAATTGATGCACAAATGAGCAGATTGATACAACTCACCTATGAAAAAATGGCTGTTAATTTGATTATAGTTCATGGCTGCAGAACTAAGAAAAAAGGAGAACACTTTACCTCTATGGGGCAGGGTGATTGTCAAGGAGAAGATGTCAGCAGAAGGAGTAAAGTCAAACAATTCTTGAAATTTTTTAAAATAGTGGTCACAGAGAAGCAATCACCAACAGAACAACAGAGCTAAGGGTGAAGGCTTCTTCAAGACAGCAAGGAAGTTTATGAGAAAGGAATGGTTGGAAATTTGATAGGGATAAAAATTCTGAGATTACTTTCAGTTCTACATTTGTTATATTTTCTATCTTAGGTTCAAATGAAGGAAAAGTATAAAGTTTTCACTTAATTTTGGATATTGACTTTAAGTAAACAATGAAATTGGTTTTATAAAACAAAATAAAAGAAAACAGCTGGACAATAACCTATAGCTATTTGAAATTTAAGTGGCAAAAATTTCTTCCAAAACTAAAAAAGAGTGATCTTGATATAAATATTTCTAATACCACAATAAAATAGTTGCTTGTTTTACAATCTCTTTCATATTTATTTCAAACCCATTCTAGTCCTGGAAATGTTTAATTGCTTTCTCTGCCAATATTCACATATATGCACATATATCTTTGAGAAACACTAAACTTTGAGTTTAACATAAGGACTAACTAAAATTTCTAGTTGAAAGCAAGCATGAAATATAATTCTCTTCCCTAAAATACATTTTCCCAACATAATTGAGTTTTGAGAACTGAATAGTATATTGAGATTTGTAGTTCAGAAGGACAAGCATTCACTTCTACAATTTTAGAAGGATTCAAGACTATTAGAATCTTTGAACTGGAAGGTGAAATTACATCATACTCTGGAGTCCCTACAAATAAATGGAGTTTATAAGAGGTTTACTGAAAGGAAGAGGGAGACATCAGAAACTGAATCAGAATGAAGAAGCAATATAGAAGTATCGAAGTAAGGACAAACAAAAAGAGTTGAGCTATGGAAGAGAAAGGAGAAATAGAGATGGGCAGTTGGCCCTAAGAGCGGAAGACTCAGGCTGCAGCTTTAACTTTACTTAGCTTTTCATTGTTTGATGGAAGCTCCAGAAAAATCCTCCTCTTCCTTTAACTTCTCTTGTTTTTTATCCATTAAAAACATTGTACTGTACTATATTCATTTATTCTAATGTTTCTCATGACCTGAATTTCTACCCCCCTCAAAAAAAGAGGATGGATGGTCCAAATTGGAGCAAAGGATTAAGTTTTTTTCTCTAAATATTGGAATTTTTTCCATTAGGAGACTCTTAAGTTCTTATAGTTATAGTCTTAGTTTTTTTTTCAATATAAACTCTGTAAAGTAGCAGAGAAGACAATGTCAGTCAGTCCACAAGCATTTGTGCTGAGATCTGTGATAAATGCTAGGGGTATAAAGAAGGCAAAAATAGTCTCTAACATCAAGCAGCTCTTGCTTGAATGCAGCATGTCAAAATGTATACAAGAGAGAATATAAATGGAAGAGAATTTCAAAGGAAAGTCACTAGTAGTGGGAGAAATGGGATTGGTTTCTTGCTGGATAGTATTTCTTGCTAGGTAGTTGAGTCTGAAGAGAAGTCCCAAGGCTAAAGTAAGGAGGGAGAGAATTTATAGATGAAATGAAAATCCAATGAAAAAGGAAGGTGTTGGGAGAAAGGCCATAATGTTCAAGGAACAGCAAGAAGGCCAATGACTGCATCACAAAATATACAGAAACATGTAAAGTATAAGATTCAAAAAGTTGGAAGGAGCCATATTGTAAAGGGATTTAAAAGTTTAACAGGATTTTATATTTGATCTTGAAGATAAGAGGGAGCCATTGTGGTTTATTGGATAGGTGAATAACATGGTAAGTAATTTTTGCCTTAAGAACCTGAGGGGTCAACATGTCATCATCATCAACAACAACAAGAAAACTTACACTAAATGCTGAAGTGGGATGTATCTGATTAAATCCCAAGAGAAAAGGGGGTATGATGGGGAGAAAGGTGATTCATAGTGGTGGGTCAATTGAACCTTAACAATTGACTGGTCATCTTTAAACATAATACATTTGAATGTAGATATGAGCACCCTGTGATTGGTACTTGGTACCACAAGAAATTTGTGTCCTTTCTATATAGATTTTGTCTTCTATATTCACATCACTTGATCAGTTGCTTTAACTTTCATGATAGCTATTTCAAAGGCCAATATTTATCTCAATAAAATCCTGCATTGGGTGACCTGTGTCCTAGCTTTGTTTCTTGGTGTGTGTGTGTGTTTGTGTCTAAGATATGGGTCCCTTGAAAGTCTAGTGAAGCCTGTGAATACTTTCTCAGAACAAGGTTTTTAATTCACAAAACAAAAATACATAAGATTATAAACATAAATTGAGTGCAGTTTAAAAAAAAAGGAACACAAACTTCAGGTTAAGAACAAAATTGGGGTCAGAATTCTAGTGCTTTACCTTCTGTTATATATAAATGTATGTTATTTCAATATAAAAGCATGAGGTAAATTAAAGAAATAAAGGTTCTAAATATGTTCAAAATATTAACATTAGAGTAAATAAGCATCTAATACCCTACATTCCACTTGCCTTAAATTTATTATATTGTTGTGGAGAAAGATCTACTAAAAATCAAGCACACCCTTGATTTATGGCATCAATATTTTTGAAAGAATGAGCACCTATTGGCAAAAAGAAGGATTAACTTACCTAGTAATTGAGTAGAACCTGTGGGGCACATTTTCATTTATTTTGAGAGAATTAATCTTCTAAATGATTGATATTTATTGACTTTTGATTATGTCAATATTCATTAAGGAAGTTGTTCTACATTTTTCTTCCTCTGATTTTGCTCTCCTCTGTTTACATATCAAAATCATATTTGTGACATGAAAGGAATTTGATAGGCCTTTTTTAGGCCTTTTTCCCCCAAAAAAAGTATATATCACATTGGGATTGTTTCTTGTTTAGTAGTATTAATTTGTAAATCCATCTGGTCCTGGGGATTTTTTTCCTAAGAAATTTGTTAATAGCTTATTCAATTTCTTTTCTAAGATGTGGTTATTTAAGTGTTCCATTTCCTCTCCTATTAATCTGAGCAATTAATTTTATAATATAAAATATATTTAATAATATATTAGTTAATATAATTAATAATAAGTATAAAAAATATCTACCTAGACATTTTTAGTATTTCTGCTTTTACCAGTATAGTTGCTCTTATTGTTGTTTTTCTTTAGTTCTCAAAGAGAAACATGACATCAGGGAAGTGTTGCCGTGAATATGGATTTAAGTAATGGAGTGCTGTGCAAATTCACCAGCCTCATTTTCTTCTCCAGAGACATCTGGGTGGTGGTAAGTACAGATAAGAACAAATGGAGATAACCCAAATGCAGTGGGAGAACTTGACCTTTTGAAGCTAATATATTTAACAGGTCTCAGTTTGACTGAGGCAACACTAAATAAGTGTTTAAGGCTAAGTAAGAAATGAGGCAGAGAATGGCCTTTTACCTAGTGTATGTATACATACACACAGATATATACACATAAATATATATATATATGTGTGTGTGTGTGTATGTGTGTATAAATATATAGGTATATATACATATACCTATATATGTGTGTGTATGTATGTATATCAATATGGTAAGGGAAGATATTCAAGACTTCTTGACAAAACAATGACCAATTAGATTAATACTAGGACCTATTATTGGTCAATCAATAAGAGACAAAGTGATTGGGGTCTGATGCATAGTCCTTGTCCCCAAACCCCAAGATATCTTATGAGATTTCAATCATCTAGTATAGTTATAAAACATATGACTAGTGTTTGATGGTGCTTCTAGTTAGAGTTAAAATTTTCTTACAAGGACTCGTTTTTTGATCCCAAATCTACAATAGGAAAAGTTATTCTGGCTTGTGTAGCTATCAGAGATATCCCGTATCCTCATGCTGGGAACAGAGGTACACAAGGAAATAAAAAAATAGGGTCAATCACAGTTTGACCACAGATGGTCATAAAACATAAAATTTAATCAGTTAGATAATTGTGAACTCTTTGAGAACAAGGACTGTCTATTGAATCATTTTGTATCCCCAGTGCTTTGCACAGTACTTGGCACACAGTAAGAACTCTATAAATGTTTACTGACTAACTAAGATATAATCTTCAGTAGAATAAAAGGAATTGATTAGGAATGTGTTTCCACAGAATAGCATCTAAAATAAGGCTGGGGTCTTGGTTAAGGATAGCCATTTATTTGTATCTCCTCTCCCTTTCAACTGTGCCAGCCACCTAAATGAGTACCTATAATTTTTAAAAGCAAAAACAAAATTCTGGTTTCTTACCTCCTGCTTGTCTCTAACTTTTGATTCTTGTGGTCTAGCTTGAAGAGAAAGGTGATTTATGGATGTTGCTTCTACCAGTCACTGTAATCATTCTATGCTGCTTCTCCATGTGTTGGGGAAACCTACCACCTCCTTCTTCTCTCACTTCCTAGGACACTCCAAAAATTCTCAGTGTAGGAGGGAAACACTCCTCCCTCTATTGCTGATAGCATGTTAGCTTCCTCTCTTCCCAGATTAGGACAAAATACTATTCCTAGTGTCTCTGAAGACAACCCACATCTTTTTGGAAGATTTTTCTATGAAGATAAAGACATCTTTTTTCCTTAAAACTCTTAGTTGACCTCAACAACCTTTCCATTCAATGTGCTTCTTATCACCAGGTGCCCTGTGCCCTCACCCATACTGTTATATCTGAATTCAAATCCTTCAGCTAGCAATTAATTTAGAAAGGATTTGATAAAATCATTCACACAGACATGTAACTTGCTAATGGAAGCTTTTTATCCTTTCCAAGGGCATTTGTACTTTCATAGAAAATAAAAGTCTTAAACTAAATAACTATGGCAGAATGAATATGTAAATGAATAAAATGAATAAAAAAAGTCAGATGATGGGTTCAAATCTCAGCTTTGTTATTTTCTTTCTGACCTGTGGGAGACTACTTTTCTCATATTTCCCTTAACTATTAGAGTCTTTCTCTCTATCTTGTATTGATTTTGTATGTCTCTTCTGTCTACACCCATGCACACATGTGGACACATGCATAGATCTGCATATATACACACTTATCATGTACTTATGTGTATACAGTTGTCTTCCACATTAGAATAAAAACTCCTTGAGAGCAAAGATGTATTCTTAATTTTTCTTTATATCCCTTGGTACAAAGAAAGTATTTAGTGAGTGATTGTTGATTGATTGATTAACTTTACTCTTTTGAGCCTAAGATTTCTCATCTATTATTTAATGGGTTTGTATTAAATGTCTAAAATCTCTTTCTATTCTAAATCTTAAGATCCTGTGGAGTTAATTTCTGCTTATTCATTCTGAATAAAAAGAGGGAAGCATGCTTACTTTTCTATTCTGAAGGGCACAGAGGGAAATTTAGCTTCCTTTTATCAAAATCCAGTTGACTAAGGGAATTCAATATCCACGACAACTCACACTGGGAATTTGAAGATCATTCTGAATGAAGAATTCATCTGAACTCTCAAATCCCAAGGTGAACTGAACTCTTTGTAACATTGATGGTGCTGACTTCATTTCCATTTCTTCAGTCTGGGGTTCCCATTTTCTTTGTCTTTATACAAGATCCCAGACAAAGTACCTGCCATCCCATGGAAAAACACTTTACATTTGGCCTGACTCTCACCCTCTTCATTTCTCTCTTCAGCTTGATGCAATGTCACGCCAAGTAATTTCAACAGAACAAAAAATGAGGCAAAAATGCTACATTTAAAGTCAGTTTTCCCTAGATAGATTTCAAGAATTAAGATATTTGGATAGGATTTGAGATAATTTCACATGCTTGATTGAAAAGAACCACTCACCCTCTCATTTTTTCACCCAAATTTCCCTAATAACAGTAAACTATAAAAATAAAGAAATGAAAAACTTGCTGAGACTTAATTTCAATTCAAAGAGCCTGATGAAATTATCTGTCTCTAAAGGGTCAATATAAACACTAATGTTGACATCCATCTTTAAATCAACTGAGTCAGTGCTATTTAAAATGATCTTCCAATCCTTCACTACCCTGACTAATGAGATTACTTTTATTGAAACGGTTATTCATAAAAGCCTACAACTCTCCAAAGCATTTTGCTTCTTTCCAGGCAAATCTTTAAAATGATCCTTAGTTGCATTTTCACAATTGGTTAAAACCTGACAAAATTTATCATTTAAAAAATGTTTTTTAAGTATTGCAAAAATAAAGCTAGAAGGCTCACTAGATCAGTTCACTTCTGTTTTCAATAATTTGAATTCTGTCTCTGCTTTGCTTTTAATACATTCTAGGCTTAGCTCCCCAATGCCTACAAGTGACATGCATAACGCTGTTTTTCAATAAATCAATGGTGAGCATATATATTTTTCCAACATTGTGGGAAAATGTTAGAAACAATTCTGTAGAACATACTGAGGGACCACCCCTGAAAGAACAATTTCATAAGAAATAACCAACAAGGATTTATGAAAAGAATATTTTTCTTACACTAACTGTGTTGGTAATCATCAAAAATATTGTTTCTGGTAGACAATGAGGGGAGGAACAATGATGACTGCTTTAGGTCTAGGTTTACATCAAAATTAATAAGAATTCAGAGCACAGATTATAATGAAATTTGAGTGATGAGAATCAGTTGAGATAAAATGAGTTAAAACTTTAAACCAGGAAGTCATGGCCATCAAAAGGAAATAGCTATTAATCTTTTTTTTTAATGTTGCACATCAAAAGAAAAATAGGCTGGATTATTACTAAGAAAATTCCCTGACCTCTCTCCTTCCCCACCTAGTAGTCAATACTCTTTCCATCTTATCAGTTTCCCTCATAATATAATTATTTGTGTAAATATCACTTTCTCTCTCCCTCCTTCTTTCTTTTCTTCCTTCCCTCTTTCCTTCCTTCCTTTCCTTCTTTCTTCCTCCCTCACTCCCTACTTCCCTTCCTCCCTCCCTCTCTTCTACTTTTCCTCCCTCTCTTCTTTCCTTCCTCCCTTCTATCTTTCCTCCCTTCCTCCCTCTCTACTTAACACAACACTACACAAAACTATACCAGTTACACTATGCTATGAAGTCACTAATGAAAGGGAATCTCTCCCTGGAAAAGATCCTATATAATATACTGAAGGAGAAATAATAGTTTACATTCTTTGAATGTTAATTGAAGCTACAATAGTGGAGTGACACAACTTTTGTTATGTCCACAATAGGGAATGACAACACTCCAGCTTAAAGCTATGAGCCATCAAGCTGGAGTGTTGTGGGAAGTAACCAAAGTTGTCAATGAACTAGGAAATACAGGTAGCTACTTACTCATAATCTCTAATTGCTAGACATATTATTTCCAGCTTAATGCTATTATATATATCGGTATTAGTGAAAAAATAGAATTTTTCCTTTATATAACTGGCCTCAGAATCAAGAAAGATTGGGTTCAAGTCCTTTCTCTGTCATAGACTGCTTAAGTGATCAGGTCTAGGTATGTCACATATGTGACCTTGGGAAAAGTTGCCTGGTAAATTTAGAGGAGTTCATGGTTCATACTTATAGAAGCATTTTTTTCTTATAAGTGAAATCCTTGAATTAGATGGAAGACTTGAGTTTTAATGTTAAATTTCTTTCCATGTTGTTCTCCAAAAGAATTCATGTTCTTTTGAAGTTTTGTGAACAAGTTCTACCTAGGCTTAATCATCAAATGGGTATGACCTCAATCAAACTGAGACTTTTTGAAGCCTTAGCTTGAAAAGGCAAAGATCTGCCACTTTTCCCAGGGCTACCTCCAGTCATTCTGATCTATAATTTGTCACTGGACTCAGATAGTTCTGGTGGGGAAAGTGAGACAAATAATCTTGTATATTATTCCTCACTTAAATCCAATTCACTTGCACATCATGCCGTCTTTTCTTTGATGTCATATTCTTTTTGAGAACAAAGGTCAAACACTTTCCAGGACTAAATACAAAGCCTTCTGGCCTCTATGGCCATCCCCAGAAATCTTTGCAGACTCATTGATTTGTATGCTATTCAAGCAAAAAACAACATGAGAAATTTTTGATGCCATTTCTTCATTTTACATATATATATAAACATCAGATTTTCAGACTTTTTCCTGGTCGGGCAAAGAAGCTGAAACCTGGATTTTGGGAATTTTCATGTCCTGGACAGACAGTATTGTTTTATTATTTTTTCTGCCCTAAGGAAGTTTCTCCTAGGAGTTTGAACATAAACACAACAGGTTTGATAGGTAAAGACAATACAGCTAGAAGGAAAATTCAGTCAGAGTTTGGATGTAGAGAAGAGAGAGCACTATGGCATTGGATACAGAGAAAGCTAAACCCCACTAGTCATTCTGTGATACCAGTTCAGAGACAAGAACCTAGGTTTTGCTGACTTGGCTCCAATGGGTCTACAACCTTTCACATTTAAAAAGACAAAAACAAAAACAAAAACCTCATATGGTTTTGATTAAAATGGAATAAAGAGGCCAATTTATGCTTTTTTGAGGTCAAGAGAAGAAAACTGAAGTTTAAATAGATCTTATCTTTATCTAGCAAGTATTTTCTGCATACATTATAATTTTCTAAAGCTATTTTTATTTCTGAATTGTTATATGTAAAACAATGAATGAATATAACCACTATTATTCATGTCTATAGAATGTTTGTGTTCAGGGTGATTGTGATGGAGAAGATAGAGAGAAAATGGGGTAGAGAGGAGAAATCTTTTCTGCCTGTCTATTGGGGTGGTGAAGAAAAGAATTATTTTTTCTCTCCGTCCACATCTCTCCCACCTTTGAGGGCATAAATAAAACAAGAATGAATCTTATAGTTTTATTCTATTTATTACTATTAATATTTCCTTACTAATCAAAGCAGAGGAAATACATTATTCAGATCATAAACTCCTAGACTATGGAGTCATGGTCTCCTGG